>BLSH010005047.1:391382-409975 GCA_018402905.1 Glandirana rugosa
CCCCCCCCCCCCCCATCCTTCCTCCCACCACCCCTTGATGGCTGTGGACCCCGGGATACATAGCGTGTTGCAGTGTTGTCAAAACTTTCTCCATTTAAATTTTACATGAAGGTCAGGTTAATTTAACCCAGCCCAGAGTTTCCCCATACAGTGTGAGGGGGATCTCTGTGGACCCTGATGTAAAAGGAGAACTCTGAAGTAAAAAAGACGGTCAGAGAGACTGCGCACATGGCACAAGGGACGGTCAGAGAGACTGCGAACATGGCACAAGGGACGGTCAGAGAGACTGCGAACATGGCACAAGGGACGGTCAGAGAGACTGCGAACATTGCACAAGGGACGGTCAGAGAGACTGCGTACATGGCACAAGGGACGGTCAGAGAGACTGCGTACATGGCACAAGGGACGGTCAGAGAGACTGCGAACATTGCACAAGGGACGGTCAGAGAGACTGCGAACATTGCACAAGGGACGGTCAGAGAGACTGCGAACATTGCACAAGGGACGGTCAGAGAGACTGCGAACATTGCACAAGGGACGGTCAACATGGCACAAGGAACGGTCAGAGACTGTGAACATGGCACAAGGGGCGGTCAGAGACACTGCAGACATGGCACAAGGGATGGCCAGAGACTGTCCAGAGACCTATTGCTATAGCCTGGAGAGAACATGACAACCCTGGATGCTCAGCACAGATCACAATAGCAAGACTTCAATTGATATAAATATCCCAGCTGTACATCATATTGGGTACAGGCATTATGATCTATGTCCTGGACAGGTGATGACAGCACCATGGCCATGTCAGGCTCCCATTCATAATATTCCCACCGCTGTGGCCTGGATAAAGGATGCCAGCTCTGGATCCTGAGCACAGATCATAATGCCATGCTCCCCTTCATAGTGGTGCCTTAGTCCTTGCCATTAGATGTCTGTTCTATGTGCTGATCACAGATCATGCCCGGCTCCCATATTGACAGTGATGATCCATCCATCCATAGCCCCATGCATTGCCCCCCGCCTACCTTTGTGTAAAGGTCAAATGCTGCTGTGCTGCTCCATGAACATAAACGTCCTCCTCCCCGGTGTCCTCCCACCCCACAGGTGTCGGGCTCCGTTCACACTCAGTCAGGTGATGCGCTCGGTCCTGCACAGATCTCTGTGCACTGTGGGTATACATGCGACCTGGTGGCCCCGGCCCACCGGTGCCTGGCCTGTTCCTGCATCCGGCAGAGAGAAGTGCAGTAGGCAGGGCTGGGACTCGAGTTGGTAGTGGCGAGCGAGTGAGCTTCTGCACTGGTGTGGAAGTCAGTGGCTGACATTAACAGCGTGCGCCCAGCCAGGGCTGTGCCGCAATGCCTGTCAGTGTGCTGAGCTGGGTACAGGTGCGAGCAGGGCTGGCCACCAGTGTCCGCATAAGCACTTCTTGGGGAACCCCTGGCTTTGGCGCCCCCCCTCTCCTGGTGCCCTAAGGCGGCCGCCTTGGCTGCCTTATGCTGGAACCGGCCCTGCTGCTGACTGAGCCTGACCCGAGTCCACTCCAGTCCTGAGGAGACAGGTTGCAGCCAGGTCAGCAGAGTACGTTTTTTCATGATGACTGCCACCAGTGAGGCCTGTAAATTTCACAGGGAGCCTGGGAGGGACAGGGACTGGCTGTGGTGGTCTGGCCTGCCTGCCTGGGAGGGCTGACTGGGCCCTGGACAGTCTGCAAGTTAACAACAAGCATCATGATTCAATGTAGTCACTAGTTAGTAGCACTGACTCTGACTAGTACTTGGCTTGCAGTCCTCCCGACTCCTGAGGCCTATAAATTTCACACTGCAGGGAGGGACAAGGTAAAATTTACAGGAGTCAGGAGGACTGCCAGCCAGGCACTGGTCAGAGTCAGTGCTACTAACTAGCAGGGCCGGCGCCAGCATAAGGCAGCCGCCTTACAGCGCCAGGCCAGAGGGGGCGCCAAACCCAGGCATTCCATTCCTCAAGAAGCGGTTATGAGGCGGTGCGGCCCTGCTCACAGCTTTACCAAGCTCAGCTGCCTCCATCTGCCTCTCTCCCTGCAGCCTGGGCCGTGCAATGAGCAGAGCAACAATATCCTTCAACCCCCAAGTAAGTGGAAGCAGTAGAAGTAGTAGCCCAGCACACAGACAATCGCCGCTTGGGGGGGGAGCTGAGTGAGACCAGAGGGGAGGGAGTAGGAACAGCCTCAGCCACGCCTCCTGTACAGAGGTGATCCTCGCTAAGTGAGAGGAGGAGGAGTGGCATTGGAAGCCTCAGAAGAAAGCATGGTATGGTGCTGTGCCGCCCCCTCCCCAGCCTATCTCTCCCCTCCATGGACAATGTGCCTGGGCAGGAAGGCTGTCTGCAGAGTCTGTGACCGCCTCACTTCACTGAGCCCAGCCAGCCGCTCCTCCCCTTCTCTTCCTGCTTGAATGGGAGAAAAAAACAAAAACACTATCTCCAGCCCCTCCCCCTCTGTGTCTGCCCCGCCCACACTCCTATCCCCAGCATGCAGCCAGTATGAGAAAGGGGATGTGGTGGGCGGGAGATTCAAAGTGACAACAGCTTCAGCTGCCTCTGGGCTATGGCTGCATGATTGGTGCCCCTGTGGGAGCCATCAGATAGCAGCCTTGGATGAGTGGGAGCTGAACTCTCTCTCTCCATCTCTTCTCTCCCCCAGCTTTGTTCTTCCAGGAGCTTCACACACTTGGCAGGGTGATTTCCTGCCCAGGTAGCCCAGGCTTTTAGAGGCGGCATGCTTTCTCTACACTTAGATGAGCCCAGGAGGTGGAGGGCTCTGGTGTCATTGGATGAGATTTGTTGCTGAGATGGGGAGGAGGGGGCATTATGGAATGTAGGTGACAGCTGTGCAGGTCTGTCCCAGCATTGGATGGGTGAACATGCATGCAGGATGTGAGCTTTGTCTCCTGTAGGACTCCCTTGCTGTAAGTAGGGATCTGTCCTGGTAGTTGTGTCCCTGTATTGTCTTTATCCTTCTATAGGCTGTATGCTGAGGATTGTATTGAGCCCCCTGTGTGATGTCTTTTGCTGTGCAGCAGTACAATGAGACAATCACACTTCTTTCTGACACTCGTCATACTTTATCTTGTGGAATTCCATGATTGATGAAAACCTGCCGGACTTTCTCTGCTTATTTAGCACCATGAGCAGTAGCCAGCAATGCTGATCTGTGTATTCTAATGGCAGGAAAATCTCCCTGCAGTCAGAATATAATCACTCAATGGGCAGGATTCCCCCATCCACCTTCTAGATATGGATTGGAAAATCAATTCTGTTTTGTTTGTTTTTTTGTCTAACCAGCTGGTGGACTGTCAGTTGTTTTTTTTCCACAGAACCAACTGCCCTGCAGATGTAGCAGTTAGAGGGATGAGACAGACCATTTACCACTGACAGGGGTGCTTAAAATGATCAGCTTTTATTGATGTAAAACCTTTATCCCTAAAGGAGAATCATTGTTTCTTTAATTAATTATAACATGTTAGCTGGAATTTGTATTCAATTTATTAGTGTATATAATTCTGCTAGTACATCAGACACTCCCTCCTCTCAGACTGACAATGCTGCTGTTCAAAATTGCCCCCTGTGCTCCTTCATCCAGAGTGGGGGAAATCCAATACAGGAGGTTTGTTACTGGCCAGATCACCAGGTGAAAATTGAGGGACATGAGCCTTAAAAAGGAAACGAATGCAGTTGTCACATCTATTCAGCTATTCTGAGAGCCAGTGGTGTTGTCTGTCAGAATAAAAAGCCCAGAAGTGGAATCTGTTAAGCTGGCTAAGCTATACACTATACAATCTCCTTTACTCTCACCGAAATTAGTCCTATGAAGACAAACCTGAACATATTTTTTTAATGAGTATCAAATCAGGCCATTATACTACATAATTGTTAATAAATCTAAAAGTATTGTACAATCAGATTGTATAGCCTGTGGTTAGCCGTAGATGGGTTTCCATACGGGACTGGGAGGTTGTATTCTGAAGGGGAAAGAGAGTGGTAGTAGGACGGTGGGGGGGGGGCACCAAAATGTACCTTCGCCTGTGTAGACAAAAATCCTTGCACCGGCCCTGGAGGTGGCTGTGGACATGGGGGTGGGGGGACAATAGTGTACAGAGGTACCCCCCCATGTGCACAAAAGTGTCTGTTATAAAAATACAATTGAAGCCATTTGATTAAGAGCGCCACTCGGCGCTCTGATGACTCACTGGCCGCGTCTCTCTTCCCGACTGACTGACGTTTCCTCTCAACTGCACAAATCCTCTGGAGCCTCTCAACCTGCCAGGTTGAGAATCCCAGGCCATCCTAGCTCACTAGACCCTAGCAGGGCAACACTCTGCCATATATCCCTCCCCTCAGTTCCGCACCCGTAGGGGGTGGGACACACCGAGCCACACTCCCCAGTGGGGCACCTCTGCACCAGCTGACAGCTGCATGGGCCCACTCTTTCTTTGGGGTGTTTTTCCACGCTACGGTGGCCAGACGTCCCCGGTTTCCGGGGACAGTCCCCGGATTGGGGGCGTGGTCCCCGACCATCCCCGGTTTTGTCCTCGGATTTGCCACGCCGATCCTGGGCAGGCAGTTTTCGGGGGACGGGGTACCGCACTGGGTGTGAGAGGAGCCAGGTCTGTGGTCCCTATGCCGTGCGGTAGTACTCGCACACAAAGCCTGGGAGGAGGAGCTGGAGCGGCTCCTGCTTGACTGTGTCCTACTTGTAGCCACCAATCCTCCTCCCCAGTTGTCAGATTGCTAGCTTGGAACCGGGCGCGATCCCAGGGACACATGATCGCCCCCTCTCCCAGCATCCCGCCCCTCTGCTCCTACCTCTGCTCCCACCTCTGCTCCCACCTCCAACCACTATCCCGGCAGCAGCAATAGATAGGGGAGAGAACTGAGCACAGCGTTCCTCCCCCTCCCTCCTATACTGCACAGCATTATGGGTTTTGTAGTCCAGAGGGGTGGGATTGCTTGGAGCTAATATAGTGACCACAAACAGAAAAAGGAGGGGAGTTTATTTTAATAAGTCATTTTTTTCCTTCACTGGTGGACACTTATGCAGTGGCGTTGATGGACACTGACAGGGAGTGGCACTGATAGGCAGCAGTGATGGGCACTGATGCAGTGGCACTAATGAGCACTGACAGGCTGCACTGATGGGCACTCATGAGGCACCACTGAAAAGATGGCACTGATGGCCACTCATGAGGCAGCACTTATAAGGTGACACTGATGGACACTCATGAGGTGACACTGATGGACACTGAACAGGCTGCATTGATGGGAACTGAACAGGCTGAGCTGATGGGCACTGGTGAGGCTGCAGTGATGAGGTTGTGCTGATGGGCACTGGTGAGTATAATACACTCTTGAAATGTGCTTTAACATGCATGGTTTTTCCCTTTTATGAACAAGAAAATAATGATGTTATGCGGTTGGGCTGGTATAATAATGGTATGGGGCTGGTATGAAATGATTTCCAGGAATAACATATATATCATACAATCATTACATAAACACACCACACACACTGCATATATTGTTTGAGGAAAATAGGATTATAAAATAGTTTACTATTTGCCAATAAAAAAAAAAAAAATAAAAAATAATATGTCCCCTGATTTAATTTTAAAAATCTGGTCACCTTATTTCACGCACACCCTAGCCTGCATCCTACTGGGGTTCTGCACATTTTAAGATTAACAGCAACCACGTCACCTTGACCATCAGGTCTACCCTTATTTTTGTTGTTACCCATGGTAACCAAACATTTACTAGTGTGTTGCACTGCATGTTAGAAACATCAACACATTTATCAGAACTCGTTTCACCAGTGTTCTGCAAGGCAGTTTCTGGAGGGGGATCAGCACAAAGTGGAGTGGTTGTCTCCCATGGCAACGTCACTATACCAACTCCACTGGCACCTGATCCTCCTCCAGCAACTGTCCCGACGCCAACCCTTTACTTTTGAGCTCTCTGAAACCTCTCCCAGATACCACTTTTACCGGAAGTACCCCAGCAGCATACCCAAGTGCAACTTTTAACAAGAGTAACAAACTCAGGAATAAGTCATTCCTTTCTTGTTTTTCTTTGGGCTGTACCACCTGCCATCCAGTGCTCCACCTAGTGGTACTCCGCAGTACCAGACCATCGGACACCCAGCATAAAGGGCCTGTACATCCGAAAGAGCAAGCATCTCCTTGAGTGCTTGTGTTACAAAGCAGACCATTGATTCAAACCCCAAGTGCGACCTGGGGACTTCCATGATACTGGGAATGCAGAGAGACTCACATGATGCAATTTGAGAAGTTGCACCGTTTAACAGAAGCATTGCACTTATTTTCTTGGCCATCTCACAGTAACAAGCGTTGCTCTGTAGCACTAAATCCGTCCAATGAGGTCTGGACAGACAAAGAGGTTCCACAGCATCTGCAACCCTGCATTTGTCAGAACCACCCTTCTCAATAATATTATTGTAAACATTATTAGCATGGTAATAAACGCATTTCTCCTGAACATTCCTGTCTTCCACGATTGCTACTGTCCGCCTGGCCAATCCATTGCATGTGTGCTCCCTTCATCGGTACTCCTCAGCAACGAACCACCTGAACAAGGAGACACATGCAAGCAGACTGGCTTAGCTGCAGACTTATTTATTACACACGTCATTGTGAATCATGTCATATTTTGGCAATACAGATTTTAACACAAAAGGTTGCAATACCCCACATCAACCTCCTTGCTCGGTGGCGCTTCATAAACATCACACATCTTTGCATTTTCCACAAGTTGCATTAACCCATTATTTAGCTGCACCCTTTCAGTACTAGCAGATTGCACTATCACATTCACAGTAAAAGGTGCAGTTCCACCAGAGTGACATTGCAGTTGTCCAGAGCAACCTCCGGCTCCAATACATGAAGTTTCCTGGAGATTTCCAGGGACAACTGTGCTGGCTTACTACCCGTTGCTATGGGCAATGGCCCGTCTTTCACCGTAGCATTACCATAACCTGGGGTGTTCCCAACAGCAGTACATTCAGCATTATAAACCTTAACAGCATTTTTACCTTTTGTGGGCCCACTTCCAACTTGGACCTTACTGGCATTAACCGGTTCCGGACCGGCTCACGTACATTTACTGCTGCAGTATGGCACGTTCCCACAAATCGCTGTCTATAAATGGTGGCTCGCTCGTGCGTGGTTAGCGGGCGGGAGAGCGCCGCTGGCGGTGCGCTCTTGTGCCCACCGTACTCTGCAGCAGTATGGCCGTGGGTCCGGCGGACTCGAAGTCCGCTGGCTACTCCCGATTGCCTGGCAGAGAAGAAAAACTGGGAACCGGTAATGTAAACACAGCGGTTCCCCGCTCTGTCAGGCGCCATGTAAGAGATCTACTGATCCCTGTCACTGGGAACAGTTAGATTTCTTATGCCCCTGGCAGCCCAGCCCCCACACAGTTAGAACACGCCTAGGGAACACAGTTAACCCCTAGATCTCCGCCTGCAGGTTAACCCCTTCACTGCCAATGACATTCATAGAGTAATCAGTGGATATTTAAATTTCAAGTATTTAAAGTGTCAAAAATGTCTGACATGTCTGCTGCAATATCAGTCCAAAAAAAAAAAAAAAAAGGCAGATCGCCGCCGTTACTAGTAAAAAATAAATAAATGAATACTCATGGTTTGTAAACATGGCAACTTTTGCGCAAACCAATCAATAAACGCTGATCGTGATTTTTTTTTCCACAAATATGAGGAAGAATATAAATCAGCCAAAACTGATGAATGAATTTTTTTTTTTTTTATACATTTTTTTTTTCATATGTATTATAGCAAAAAAGAAAAATATTGTTTTTCTTTCATAATTGTCGCTCTTTTTTTGTTAATAGCGGTGATCAGAAGTGACGCAGAGGGGATCAAATACCACCAAAAGAAAGCTCTATTTGTGGGGAAAAAAAAAGGGCATGACGTCTCGCGGCTCCGGCCAGTCACAGAGCCGCGTACCCGGAAGCAAGATCCGAGGGAAGATGTCCGCTCCCTCAGAGTGGACCGAGCAGCCCGGTCGGATCTACGTTTCAAGGTAAGTATTTCATAATGAGCTAGTATGCGGTGCATACTAGCTCATTATGCTATTGTCTTGCAGGCTTTAATTTTTTTTTTTTTAAGTGGGTAGACAACCGCTTTAAGTGGTTAAACACACCATTATTTGCCTCTTGAGAGCATATTCAGTGGCCACACTAGCTGGGGTCACTCTCACATCACCATGGACAGTCTCGTGACCAGTCTTTTGCAGCATGAAATCAGCGGTTCCAGCCAACATTTCATTACAGACAGTCTTACCTTAGGTAGGGGTCACCATCTTCATTTGAGTACATTGCGGCTTTATAGCTGTCATAGTCGCCTTTGTTAGCAATCATCCTGCTGTAAAATTTTCTGTATTCTTCAGTAACAAGCGGCTGTACCAACTCAGCCCAGCGGTTTCTAGGCCAGTTTTCAACTACAGCCCAGAATTCAAAATCCTCCAGATAACCAGATAACCCACAATAGCATGCTTGGGTGAAATAGGACTACAAAAGTCTGTGACACGAATTACTTCTTCGTTGCCTCGGGCAACCTTTTTCGTCGGTGCAGTCTTTGCACTACCACTGTTAAGGGCAACAGCATGCACCTTGATAGCGGGTCTCCTTGCACCAGCGTTGCTAGGGGCAACAGCATGCACCTTGATAGCTGGTCTCCTTGCACCAGCGTTGCTAGGGGCAATGGCATGCGTCTTGATAGCTGGTCTCCTTGCACAAGCGTTGCTAGGGGCAACGGCATGCGTCTTGATAGCTGGTCTCCTTGCACAAGCGTTGCTAGGGGCAACAGCATGCGTCTTGATAGCTGGTCTCCTTGCACCAGCGTTGCTAGGGGCAACAGCATGCGTCTTGATAGCTGGTCTCCTTGCACCAGCGTTGCTAGGGGCAACAGCACACACTTCCCCTTTACATGAAGCAAAGAACAGTCTGCAATACTCCCCGGCAGGCTCACACTCTTGCTTCATCCTCACAGACAGTCCACAACACTTTTGTGCTGTCCAGCCAAGACAAGAATGGAACATTGTCTTTTTAAGGCTGGTTCCTTTTCACAGCAGGTTCTCCTTACCTGTACACAGATTGTGCAGTCTCATGCAGCAAACACAGTTCACTTAACAGCTGAACTCACTTGTTGCAGGGATCTGGATTGTATCCAAAAATCAGTCCTCCGAAAATGCTGTTTGCCTGGCTGCACTTCCGCACACAGCCAACATGACACAAACTCACTGTGGAGCAGGGACCTGGATTTTACTGTCTTGTGCCCAACACAATACCTCCACCACATGTGACATGGGCGTCTTTAACTCTTGTGGTAGGTGCGTTTGGCGTGAGTTCACGACAGCCAGGATCTCTGTTTGAGGGCATGGTAGCCCATGTTTATTAAAATAAAAGTTCAAAGTAAACAGAAATCACAATGTTTCCCGTGCAGGGGGTTCCACCACCACTGTTCAAACGTAAACCTTCGGCCTCCTGGCTCATAAATGATATCTAGGTCTCCTGGCTATAACAACATCCTAGCCCTCCTGGCTTGTAAACAAACAATAGCTCTCCTGGGTACAAGCGATCGGCCACTGCGCAATCGTGGGTCACCTCTGCCCCCTTGCAGACGTGGACATGCAGACTGCCTCCTACAGTCTTTGACTCCTGGAGACCGCCTGTCTCCCAGTCTGGAGCCGTCTCCCAATTGTGTGTCACAGAAGCGTGGTCCTGACTTCCCTTAACAGGCCTCCATCCAGCTGGACAATCAGTGTCCTGGTAGGCCACAAAACCCCAACCCAGGACTGCGGATTTCATCCCACCCGTATCTCTGCGAAATCCCCGGGCTCCAGATCCCGAAACTGACTTTTTTACAAAGTGAGGAAACTGAAAAGCCAGTTTCCTCTCAACTGCACAAATCCTCTGGAACCCCTCTACCTGCCAGGTGGAGAATCCCAGGTCATCCTCACTCACTAGACCCTGGCAGGGCAACACTCTGCCACAAAATGTACACTGATGGGTATGGCTATCATATACTTTGTTTGCAAAGCAGAAAGACAGGATCTGTGTGATCGCCCCTGTCAGAAAGGAGATCTACCTTGTTTACACAGGCAGATCCCAGTTTTGTCACTGCGGGGAACGATCGCAGGTAGCCGGCTGACATCAAGTCGCTTTCACCCACAGTAGCGAGTTCCTGCGCCGCCGTACAGCTATGGCGATTCGCGGGCAGGAGCCAACCTGCTGCAGTATAATGACGGCAGCTGGTCGGGAAGTGGTTAATACAGATATAGGTTTTATACTTGACATTTTAATGAATATACAATCTTTTTTTGCAGCAGAAACAGTTGAAGTTATGTTTCTATGGGTGTGCAGTGGTGCAAACCTGGGATTTCCCAACACCAGATCCAGTGTAACAGGTTCCTAAGTGTGTTCTTACAGGAGTGGCACCTTAGTTCTGAAGCACAAAAATGTATCTATTATCGTATAGTGGCCAGAGGTCATATTATAAGAGTGCAGCTTAGCATCTAAAGTCTACAGCAGGGGTATCCAAACATTCCAAATAAAGGGCCAGTTTACTATCCTTCAGACTTTAGAGGAGATGGATTATGGCCAGTCGAAGTAGAAACTGTCCTGGCATTGGTAACAGCACCCCATTATTGGTGTCAGTGGGAGGAATAGTGCCTCTCCATTGGTGTCAGTGGGAGGAATAGTGCCTCATCATTGGAGTCAGTGGGAGGAATAGTGTCTCATCATTGGAGTCAGTGGGAGGAATAGTGTCTCATCATTGGTGTCAGTGGGAGGAATAGTGCCGCTTCATTGGTGTCAGTGGGAGGAATAGCGTCTCATCATTGGTGTCAGTGGGAGGAATAGTGTCTCATCATTGGTGTCAGTGGGAGGAATAGTGCCTCAACATTGGAGTCAGTGGGAGGAATAGTACCCCACTGTTAATGTGAAGGAAGTTTTCCAATGGGGACACTGTTTCCGTCATGGCAAATTTTCCCAATGAGACACAGGCAGCGAAAAATAAAATGATAGTGGCAGGGCCGTCTTTAACACAGGGCAAAAGGGACAGCTGCCCCAGGACCAGTCCTTGTTGTGGGGCCCAAGGCAGCCTTCCCTTGAGCCCACACTGCCCACAAATAGTTGAAAGTGGATTCAGGAGGACCTAAGAAAATGTTGCCCAGGGTCCAATCAATATTAAAGACAGCCCTGGATTGTGGCTTACTGCTTCCTTACTCTGTTCATAAATTTAAAAAAGTATTAGCTATACACACACTTTACTTAAAACTGCACCTGCCCAACTACCCCCGCCATGTATTTGGGGCACCGCTGTTCCTCCTGTGTCAGAGGTTTGAGCTGCGGGAGATCAATGAACATCCATACAATGGTTGTTGAATGAAGCCGGAAGCAAAGATCACTTTGTCATTTCAACCCCGTCATTCCACAGCAGTGCTGGCCAGAGAAAAAGTTAATCAAGCACGATCAGTGGGGTACAAAGGTGCCCTTAAAGTGGACCTGTTGTGTCTATAATGCTATCACATAGAGGGCTATCAGCCTTCCATGTAATAGCAATAAAGTTAAAGTGGAACTTCACCCTAGAAGGGAATTTCTGCTTTATGTCCCCCTCTCCTTTCTTTGGGGGTGGAGTGGGTACCAAGATTTGGTAGGTTCTCGCTCCCTTTTACGGGTGGATTGCCTAGGTGATTCCACTGGAAGTTTGACCCCAACCCACCCCCCTTTCCTGTCTGCCCACATCCCCTTGGGACAGGTCACAATTTCCAGGAGGCTGCGGGACCATTCACACAGCTTAGCGTGGTTCACGCATATATAGTGGGAAGTCAGCTGTGAAATTGCAAAGAGTCACAGGCGGCTTCCCACACTGAACATGCCGGTACTGGGGACCCCAAAACGGTAAAGTACTGGCTGGGTGAGCACAGTGCTGGATCCTTGAACAGGTAATGGTTAACTCTACACGCATGACCAGTAAAGTTTTTAAAAGCGTCGCCTATGAACAATTTTGGGTAGTGAGTTTGTCGCTGTTTCACGGGTTTGACAGTTTTTTCTCCAGGGTCTCGCTTTCAGAAAATATACACCAATCAGCCATAACATAAAAATCACTGACAGGGGAATAACACTGATTATCTTTTATTACAGAAGAAAGAAGAGCTGCTGCAGATGAGCACAGCGCTGGACTGAGGTCAGGCCCAGGTGAGTATTTAGGGGGGCAGGGGGAGCTGCATTTAAAAGGTTTTTTACCTTAATGCAGAGATTGCATTAAGGTAAAAAGACCTTTTACCTTTACAACCACTTTAAAATGGAAATTCACCCTAAGCGATCCAATTGAAAGTAGGTCCCTCCTCTCTTTGCCCGCAGCCTTCTGTGACACAACACAAGTCCCAGAGGGCTGCAGGACCATTCACAAAGTGCAGTGGGAAGGTGGCTGTTAAGCCGCAGGGAGTCAAGGCCGACTTCCCACACTAAACATGCCGGTACCGGGGACCCCAAGACCGGTGAAGTAAACAGTAAACATGCCAGCGCTGAGGACCTGTAGACAGGGGAAGATCTCTGGTGAGCACAGCACTGTATCCCCAGACAGGTAAGTGTCCTTTTATTAAGTCAGCAGCTACAGTATTTGTAGTTGCTGACTTTTAGGGCTCATGCACACTGTAGCTGATAAACGACCGTTTTTGGTCGTTTTGGTGTTTTTTTTTTAACAGCCCAAAAACGCCCCTTTATGTTATCCTATGTGTCCATGCACACATGGACGTTAATTGTCATTTAACAGCAGTGGCATTTTTGGGCTGTTATCTGAACGCCCTGAATTGGCGTTCAAAAGTCGTTCTGACCACAAAAAACGATGGACGCCGATAAACGCTCATAAATGCAGGTAAGCAGCCGTTTATCGGCGTCTGGCGTTTTTTTATAGTCAATGGAAGCTAATGAAGTAAAAAAAAAAAAAAAAAGCTCAAAAACACTGATTGCGATAAACGCTGCTTACATAACACTGCAAAAAAACGTTTTCTAAGCAGCATCTCCTGCCCGACGCCAAGAGAGCGTCCAGTGTGCATGGAGCCTTAATGTTTTCTCTCCACAGGAAAGATCCTCTTTAATATTTTATTACAGGGCTGCTTTGGCCATTTACAGGAGCTAAACAGTCAAAATATAAAAATATCTTCCCGTGTCTCAGTTTACATTTTGTTTTTTATGAAATACTGATTTGCATCATGTCTTAAAGAGGAATTAAACCCTGCTGTAAACCCTAATGGGTTTACTTCCTCTTATTCACCCTGCAATGTAGAAGCATAATAGGCCAGTATGCATTGCATACTGGCCTATTATGTGCCACTTACCTGCCATCCATGCCCGCGCTGTCCCCACAGCAGGGAGTGTCCATCTTCGCCGTTCTTCCTTCCGGGCCGCGAACTCCGGCGCTGTAACTGGCTGGAGTCGCGTGACGTCAATCCTGCGCATGCGCGCGGGAGCCACCAATCGCAGCACGCTGTCAGTGAAGAAACGGCACAGAGGCGGTTTCTTCACTCCGCATGTGCCGAATGATGTTGGCACATGCCAGTATAGCATATATCTCCTATACCGTACAGGTTTAGGATAGGGTGACCAGACGTCCCCGGTTTCAGGAGGCAGTCCCTGGATTGAGGACACTGTCCCCGGACCAAGTCTGTCCCCGGTTTTGTCCCCGAATTGGATTTGAACAGGGCCTGGGCAATTAAAAAAAAAAAAGTCATTGCAGACTTAAAAAAAAAATCCTGAATTACTCACCCCCGCTCCTACTAGCTTGGGGGGGGGGGATTTTTTCTATTATCTGTGTCCCTTTCTGATGATCATGTGCTGGTCGGAGCAGAGGGACTATTTCTTCAGTTACGGGTGCATGCCCATTCCGCTCCCGCTCACAGGTTCTTCTGCTTTGGCTCAAGTCCTGGGCAGCCACCTGTGATTTTCCTCCGCTCAGCTCCACTTCACACCCACTAGTAGTCGGGGCCAGAGAATGAGACTTGAGAGGCTGTGAAGCGGGCAGCGGTGGCAGCGACAGGCAGAGAGAGGCAGCTGAGCTCAGCTTACAGTGTCCAGCAGCAGGAACAGAGGGGAAGGGGATACAATCATGGGGCTGCCAGGGCCTTCAAGGCTTCAACACCGGTGTGCTTTGGGGGTGTCTGTGAATAGACTACATTGCACTGTGTCTGTCTCTGGCATCATGAATGGTATCATAACTCACAGGCAGCAGGCACAATATATCACATATCATGGCCATAAGGTAACAAAATTAGCACCCAGCAGCCATGTTATGTGACATACTGGGACAGAGCCAGCCAGAGCCATGATAGAGTGCCTGCTGCCTGTGTCTTATCATAATGCTGATGATCTTAACCAGTTGCTGAACCGCCCCATAGCAGATTTATTGATACAGGGTGGTCATGCTGCACAGGGCCATGTGTATATATATATACATGATCTTGCATTTCTGGGTATCGGAGCCAATCAGCGGGTCCAGCACACTTGATGTCCACCAGTACGCACCGATAGTTCTGTACACAGGTAGAATGGCGGTCTGCCCATGTAAACAAGGCAAATCGCCATTCTGTCAGTATGGAAGATGCAGATCCTGTGTTCCTGTGAGGCAGGGACAGGGATCTATGCCTTCCCTTAGTAAAACGCACCTCCCCCACAGTGAGAAAACTCTTGTTAGGAACACATTTAACCCTATGATTGTCCTAGATGTTAACCCATTCCCAGTCAGTGTCATTTGTACAGTGACAGTGCATATTTTTAGCACTGATCACTGAATTATTGTCACTGGTTCCCACAAAGTTTCACTTAGTGCCCAATTTGTCTGCCGCAATATCGCAATCCCGCTATAAGACACTGATTTCCGCCATTATTGGTAAAAAGAAAAACACATATGTCCCCGGATTTAATTTTAAAAATCTGGTCCCCTTAGTTTAGTAGATATACAGGGAAGCTACAGGTAAGCCTTATTACAGGCTTACCTGTAGTTTAAAGTGGTTGTCAAGAGTTGACAACTGCTTTAAAATAAATTATGGATTAAATAAACAGTGACACGTCTCTTTGTAGCACAGAAGGCACTTCCGCCCTGATAAGATTGCAGAGCAATCGTTCTGCACCCAGTTTCCCCTCTATGGATTGCAGGTTTGGCAGAATGAAGAAGAGGAGTGACTCATGTGTAAAACATGAATGGAACCCAGATATGTTTCAGTGGTCACTTCCTAATGTCTCACCCACCTTAAAGAGAACCTGTCGTTTAATTTAGCAAAGTCAAGCATAACTGTTTACTGTGATAGCATTTGGTCAATGTTATCTATATATTGTCTATATATTGTCTGTGTTGAGCTAAAAAAGATAATAATCCATTAAGATATGTGTTAACCCCTACTAGATGGGGCAGACTTCCTGATGTGTGCTCACTGTGACTGGCTTGTATGGCAGCCGCTCACCCTCTCCCCAGTCACAGTGTGCCGGAGGAGGAGAGAGAGGACACAGGACACATTGACAGGGCTGCTGGAGGAGACCCCCTATCCATCGCCCAAGATACAGGGGACACTGCGGGGTTGATTTACTAGAGGCAAATAGACTGCACACTTTGCAAGTGCAGTTACACTCTGCAGGGGAAATTGCTCCAGGCTTAGTGAATGAGGAAAACAAACAATCAGGCTTTATTTTATTCAGTTGATGAATTGCACTATATTTAGCTTGATGAAATACACTATTTTTAATGTATCTAAATATTCACATATTTACTTCATTTGGATTTTTACTATTGCATATTTATTTTTAGCGCTGCACTTCAGGGACGTACTGTCAGGGGAGACAGGTAAGGCTAAGCTTCACTTGCCATGAACATAAAAAATAAAAATAAAACTATCAAGCTTCAAGGGTTCCCGAGATATGAGGCTCCTTGCGCAGCCTGTCAGAAGCTACATACAGCGCGGCCAGTTTAACCACTTGCCGACCACCCGCCGCAGTTACACTGAAGCAAGGCGGCTCGGCTGCGCGAATTGCCGTACCGGTACGGCAGTCCGTGCACTAGCATTTGTGGGCACGCACGATGTCCGCCGCCCGCTCGCAACGCCGCCCGCCCCGCAGAGACAGAATCAGGATCTGCCGAAGTACACAAGGCAGATCTCCGTTCTGTCAAGGGATGACACTGAGATCCATCTTCCTGCTAATCCACGGATCTCTGTGTTTCCCCAGTCACACAGTCCCCCATACAGTTAGAAAGCACAAACAGGGAACACAGTTAACCCCTTGATCTCCCCTAATGTTAACCCCTTCCCTGCTAGTGTCATTAGTACAATGTCAGTGCATATTTTTAGCACTGATTACAGTAGTAATTTCACTGGTTCCCAAAAATGTCAGTTATAGGTGTCCGATTTGTCTGCCACAATGTCGCAGTCCCACTAAAAATCACTAATCGCCGCCATTACTAGTAAAAAATAAATACATAAATAAACATGCCATAAATCTATCCTCTATTTTGTAGACGCTATAACTTTTGTGCAAACAAATCAATATACGCTTATTGGGGGTTTTTTTTACCAAAAATATGTAGCTGAACACATATTGGCCTAAATTGATGAAGAAATTTGGATTTTTTTTAATTTTATATTGGGTATGTTCTTGTCAGAGGCATTGTGCTCAATGGACAGCTTGGAGCCTTGGACCAATAGTAAAGCACCATTGGTCCAAGCTGTCCAATAAAAATGCTGCAGTGAAGGCTCTCCTCTCACTGCAGTGTCATATAAGGGGGCATGTGTCTAAAAGACAAATTCTCCCTTCCAGCCCAGCCCTGTTAACTACAAGGAAAAATCATGGATTTATGGGTATAAGGTTTACCCATAATCCCATGTTTTTCTCAGGCAGTTAAGAGGGAGAATCTGATGCTGCTGAAAAGGTATTTTTTTAATCAAGCTAAATAATATATTATTATCTATATGTTATAAAATTGTAATTTATTATTTATCTATTTACTGTGAAATTATTCATATACAGTATCCCACAAAAGTTAGTACACCCCTCACAGGTTTGTAAATATTTTATTATATCTTTTCATGTGACAACACTGAAGAAATGACACTTTGCTACAATGTAAAGTAGTGAGTGTACAGCTTGTATAACAGTGTAAATTTGCTGTCCCCTCAAAATAACTCAACACACAGCCATTACTGTCTAAACCGCCGGGAACAAAAGTGAGTACACCCCTAAGTGAAAATGTCCAAATTGGGCCCAAAGTGTCAATATTTTGTGTGGCCACTTCCAGCATTGCCTTAACCCTCTTGGGCATGGAGTTCACCAGAGCTTCACAGGTTGCCACTGGAGTCCTCTTCCACTCCTCCATGACAACATCACGGAGTTGGTGGATGTTAGAGACCTTGCGCTCCTCCACCTTCCGTTTGAGGATGCCCCACAGATGCTCCATAAGGTTTAGGTCTGGAGACATGCTTGGGCCAGTCCATTGCCTTTACCCTCAGCTTCTTTAGCAAGGCAGTGGTTGTCTTTGAGGTGTATTTGGGGTTGTTGTCATGTTGGAATACTGCCCTGCGGCCCAGTCTCCGAAGGGAGGGGATCATGCTCTGCTTCAGTATGTCACAGTACATGTTGGCATTCATGGTTCCCACAATGAACTGTAGCTCCCCAGTGCTGGCAGCACTCATGCAGTCCCAGACCATGCCACTCCCACCACCATGCTTGATTGTAGGCAAGACACACTTGTCTTTGTACTCCTCACCTGGCTGCCACCACACATGCTTGACACCATCTGGACCAAATAAGTTTATTGGTTCCAGTAATCTATGTCCTTAGTCTGCTTGTCTTCAACAAACTGTTTGCGGGCTTTCTTGTGCATCATATTTAGAAGAGGCTTTCTTCTGGGATGACAGCCATGCAGACCAATTTGATGCAGTGTGCAGCGTATGGTCTGAGCACTGACAGGCTGACCCCCCACCCCTTCAACCTCTGCAGCAATGCTGGCAGCACTCATACGTCTATTTCCCAAAGACAACCTTTGGATATAACGCTGAGCACGTGCACTCAACTCCTTTGATCGACCATGGCGAGGCCTGTTCTGAGTGGAACCTGTCCTGTTAAACCACTGTATGGTCTTGACCACCATGCTGCAGCTCACTTTCAGGGTCTTGGCAATCCTCTTATAACCTAGGCCATCTTTATGTAGAGCAACAATTCTTTTTTTCAGATCCTCAGAGAGTTCTTTGTCATGAGGTGCCATGTTGAACTTCCAGTGACCAGTAAGAGAATGAGAGCGATAACACCAAATTTAACAAACCTGCTCCCCATTTACACCTGAGACCTTATAACACTAACGAGTCACATGACACCAGGGAGGGAAAATGGCTAATTGGGCCCAATTTGTATACTTTCACTTAGGGGTGTACTCACTTTTGTTGCCAGTGGTTTAGACATTAGTGGCTGTGTGTTGAGATATTTTGAGGGGACAGTAAATTTACAATGTTATATAAAGTAATATGTTGTCTCAACCAGGAGTT
>BLSH010005047.1:409985-426619 GCA_018402905.1 Glandirana rugosa
GCAGACCAATTTGATGCAGTGTGCAGCGTATGGTCTGAGCACTGACAGGCTGACCCCCCACCCCTTCAACCTCTGCAGCAATGCTGGCAGCACTCATGTCTATTTCCCAAAGACAACCTTTGGATATAACGCTGAGCACGTGCACTCAACTCCTTTGATTGACCATGGCGAGGCCTGTTCTGAGTGGAACCTGTCCTGTTAAACCACTGTATGGTCTTGACCACCATGCTGCAGCTCACTTTCAGGGTCTTGGCAATCCTCTTATAACCTAGGCCATCTTTATGTAGAGCAACAATTCTTTTTTTCAGATCCTCAGAGAGTTCTTTGTCATGAGGTGCCATGTTGAACTTCCAGTGACCAGTAAGAGAATGAGAGCGATAACACCAAATTTAACAAACCTGCTCCCCATTTACACCTGAGACCTTATAACACTAACGAGTCACATGACACCAGGGAGGGAAAATGGCTAATTGGGCCGAATTTGTATACTTTCACTTAGGGGTGTACTCACTTTTGTTGCCAGTGGTTTAGACATTAATGGCTGTGTGTTGAGATATTTTGAGGGGACAGTAAATTTACAATGTTATATAAAGTAATATGTTGTCTCAACCAGGAGTTTCTTTCGGCCCCTGAGCATGCTAGGATAGTCTATTTATTTGGAAGGAGTCAGGTGATCGGGTTTTTTGCCACCTGGGCGGCTGCCGGGGTGGACGTGTGTCGCATGGCTCCAGGTTGCTAAGCCAGAAGCCTGAGGCCTATCCGGGTAGCACCTGGCTGCTAGGCCTGTCTGGGGCCTATCCAGGAATCCAAGTAGCAGCAGTGAGTTAGGTTTCAAGTCGGAGGCCTAGCCAAGTTGAGGAGCCTGAGGAGGAACTTGATCGGTGCCAGCAGTAAAGGAGAAGCAGTTGCCACAAAGGGACAACCACTCCTGTTACCAGAGGCAGGTGTAGAGAGGATGGAGGTCTCTTCTTTTCACTAGCTGGGGACAGTGAAGAAATGGGAAAGCTTTAGTAGTCTCATCCAGGAACCCAGCAGGTGGCGTGGGTGCACCTTGAAGATAAGTACAGCAGGTAGCTGTGAGTCAAGTCAGGAACCCACCGGGATAGCGTGGGCGAAGCTTGAGTGATCTACAATGGGATACTGTGAGATGTGAGTGAAGATCTACAGCGGGATACTGTGAGTTACGTGTGAAGATCTACAGTGAGGTATCGAGAGTGAAGTGTTGCTATAGGAGACAGCAGTTGCTACAAAAATACAGTTGCTACATTCAGCTTAAAGGCCCTTTTTCTGTATTGCTGTCGGCCAATTCTATTTTTGTCTGCGGAGTCTGCCAGTTTGCACATTGTTTTTTCCTAAAGGTGCTCTGGCCCTAACCCTCTCTCCCCCAGTTCTTGTTAAGAGGCAATAAATCTCTTTTTGTTCATTTTAAAAGTGACCGGCGCCCATCATTCCATCTTGCACTACACCCACCATGCCTAGTAACCTGCACCCTGAGGAGGAATGTCAGCTTTCCCTGACTCTGGAGGTCACCGCTAGACCTCTGGAGGTCGGGGACATCGCTACAGGTAATTAACCACTTGCCACCCAGGCCAGTTCTGACACTTCTCTCCTACGTGTAAAAATCATATTTTTTTTGCTAGAAAGTTACTCAGAACCCCCAAACATTATATATATATATATATATTTATTTTTTTTTTATTTATTTTTTTAGAAGATACCCTAGGGAATAAAATGGTGGTTGTTGCAACTTTTTATGTCACACAGTATTTGTGCAGTGGGAATCAAATACGAAACTTGTGAATATGTAACCTGTGTGTATCTGGCTCTGATACTAGCCAGTGTCTCACCAGCCACTGACCTCACCGCACATCTCTGCTGCAGTTTATATACTGTATATATCTAAATTGTTACACTGGATTATTGCACAGATCTGGAAGAAATACACAGAGCACCCCAAGATTCAATAAGAATACATGTAACTCTGGTATTTAGACAATGTATACTGTACTTATCCTAGAGTTCAGTTTTAAGGTACAGTACAGTCTCACAGGAGTGGAGAGGGCTGGGTGGAGGCTGTTTATTGAAAATCAATAGCCCCGTGTAAACATTAAACTATATTAAGATGGAAATACTTTGAACTTTAACCATATGGTGTAAAATTGCAAATGAAGGGACGTTAATACTGACAGCCAGATTGGGTGTACATTCTCTAATGTCTGTGGGCGAACTAAATGCAGAACATTTTTTTTTCATTTTTGGTAGAGTGAGGGAGGGTCATAACCCCTGTAAGGTTTGTTTTTTTTGCTATCTGTGTCCTATTGGCGAGAGGATTACCTTCAAGTGGTTCTAAAGTCACAAGGTTTACCTAATTCATTAGCTGCATTAAGGTTAAAAACCATTTCACTAAATGTTTGCCCCCCCCCCCCAACTACTTACCTGAATCCAGTATCAATCCACTGTTTTCTCCCTCGACAGAGCAGATTAATAGCAGTGGGAGCCATTGGCTACCATTGCTGTCAATCACATCCAATGAGGAGAGAGTGGGCGGGCATGAGCCATGCTGTGTGTGTCTGTGGACGCAAATAGCATCTTGCTAATAGATATCGCTGGTGGGGGATCCGAGAAGAGAAGTTTCAGGGCGGCTCTGTGCAATACTAGTACACAGAGCAGGTAAGTATAAACCTCTTTTTTATCTTAAAGCAGAACTCCGGGATTTTCAAAAAATCCCCCATTAGTACACCTCCCTACACTAAACAGTTATTACATTTGTGAAATTCCTTACCTTTGAAGAGATATGTCCAATTTAATTTACAGGAAGTGCTCTCTCTCGTTCAAATAATGCACTATGCATTCTGCAAGGCAGGCTCTGTTAGAAGAGTGATTGCATCATATCCTCTTCTTTCTGTTTAGACTACATTTCCCACCAGACATTGCAGATTTCAATGAATCTGGGAGGCATAGGTGTGCGCAGCCTATTAGGGTGTGCATCACAAAGTGCAAACAAACATGAGTGTGTGTGTGTGTGTGTATATATATATATATATATATATATACATATATATACCAGTAGGGCAGAGATAGGTGTCAGTAGTTTATTTTTATTTTATTTATTTTTTTTACAATTTTGTTTTTATATTATTTTTTACAATATTATATATAACTATTAATGGACTAGGCAGAACACAGTTCAGCTAAAATCAGACACAGCCCCTCCCAGGGGACAGTCCTCACTTGGTATAACCCCTCCACCCTGCTAAGCACAGTTTTTTCTGCCTAGTGCAAGGAGTAGGACCTGGCTCCGTGCTGGGACCCGTGGTTCCCCGTTTTTTTTTCAAGAAATCTGATGAAGACTGCAATCAAGTAGCTGGCTGGGTGACAGGCTGGATATTCTAGATCCAGGTAGTCTCCCCAGTGCGGCCAACGGATGCGAGCAGACCTTAGCTCTGTGCTAGGTCAGCCGCGTCGGGCCCCGTACCGTGCGGGGCAGCCGGCAGGTTAAACGTCCCACTAACGCACTTAGGACCGGGTCCTTGGGCTCGCGTCACGGGTGTCGCGGGGCCGGCAGCTCCCCCCGGAGTAGCGGGGTAGAGGGTCTGTCTCGGGTGAGTTACCTGCTACGCCCGTCCGGATCGGTAAGTACGCCCCCCCGCCCCACCGGGGTGTGGGGAGGCAGGCGGGTCCCCCCCCCCTGGGGTGTTGGGCTGGCTTCTCTCCCTTCCTACACCCCCTCACCCCCCCACCTCATGCTGCTCCGCTTGCTTGTCTCCCCCCCTTGGGAGGGTCCACCTTCGCCCTTGGGCCCGCTGGGCGGGCTCCGGTCACTCTGTTGGCCACTTCCCGTGGCGGCCGGTGCCATTTTGTCATGGCACTGCCGCCATTCTCCTGTAGTCCCCCCGCGTGTAGCCTTGGCTGCCATTTTGCGGGGGTCCAGCCGGCAGTTTGGCCTCTAGTGGTCTCCGGCGGCCATTTTTGGGTGGTCGCCCGCGCTCTGCTTGGATTGGAGCGTGTGGGGGCCGGTCCCTGTGTGTTCTGGTGCCTTCTTCCTGTCGGGCGCACGTGGGGGACAGCAGCGCCGGACTCAGCAGCAGCAGCTATTTGGCAGTGTACTCTACCGGGGTAGGGAGCGGGTCAGTGGTTAGTCCTCCTGGGTGCCCTTGGGACCCTGTGCGATGGACTTTTGGGGTGGGGGGGCACCTGGTCCCGGTACTCAGACCTCTGCGGGTGGTGTGTGTCCAGGTGGGTGGCGCAATGGTGGCTGAAGCAGGTGCTTCCCTGTCAGAAGTCTCCGGTGTGGCTCCGGGTGTGCTGGGACCTGTGGTCCCTCTTGACAAGTTGACTGCGATCCTGGAGGATTTTTTCTCAATCCGTGACCGCAGGGTGGCGAAAAAACGGCCACCCCCTCCCCTATCTTCTGGGGAGGAATCGGACCAGGAGGGGGGCTACGCTGTGACGGGGACCCCCCTGGAGCTGTTGGATGGGGAGCTCAGGGACTCCTCTGATGGTGAGGAGGAATCATCAGGGACCACCGTCGCTCACGAGAAGGCGCTGGTGGGCTCCTTGGTTTCAGCGGTTCGCAAGACGCTGAAACTGGAGTTGGCTGGAGTAGCGCAGGAGGCGGTGTACGCTTTCGGGTCACACAGGCCGGTCCGGGCCCCTAAGGCGTTCCCTTATTTGCCGTATTTCGACCCGTTTGTTTATAAGGAATGGCAATGGCCTCAGAGCTCTTTCGCCATGCCCAAGCGTTACAATAGTGGGCGTCCCCTACGGTGGACCCGCCGGTGTCTCGCCTAAACAAGACAACTACTATTCCGATGGAGGGCTCTTCGTCTTTTAAGGACCCGGCCGATAGGCGTACCGAGGCAGTGTCCAAGGCAATGTTCGTTTTGGCAGGGTCGGCCATGCGGCCGGCGCTGGTGGTGCAGGCGCTTACGGAATGGACGACCATTCTGCACCATGATTTGGGCGGCCTTCAGGTTCCTCCTGAATCAGTGCAGCTGGCCCAGGGCCTTAGGTATATCTGCAATACGGCACTGGACATGGCTCCCATGCTGTTGGAGCTGTCCGACTTTGCGGTGGTTATTAGGCGCTTGCTTTGGCTAAAATGCTGGTCGGGTGACCAGGCATCGAAGAAGGGCCTGGCGGACCTGCCCTTCCAAGGTGGTCGGCTTTTTTGGGGCTCCCCTGGATGAGATCATTAAGGATCTCACGGGGGGGAAAAAGCACTTTCCTCCCGGAGCTCAGAAGGGGTAAGGAGCCCTGACATAAGCCGGGCCCCTCTTTTTCGACTCAGAAGAAGTTTTTTCATGTGCCCTGTGCGGCGGGCAAGGGCTCTCAGCCCACCAAGGCCGCCACGGGTGGCCAAAAACGTCCCTGGCAGTGTAAACCAGAGAAGTCGGAGGAGAAGCCCTCTTCCGCATGATGGGTTGCCCCCGCCTGTTGCTCAGGTGGGGGGACGTCTCTTGGGGTTCGCGGACCAGCACTTCGAATCTCTGGGTGCGCGAAGTGGCTTAGTCCGGGTACAAAATAGTTTCGTACCCATCCACCGGACAGGTTCTTCGCCTCCAACATGAGATGGCAGGCCCTGATGGGCCCTGTGCAAGACTTGCTCAGTCAGGGGGCAGTTGTTCCGGTTCCATCCGCGGAACGTTTCCGCGGTTTTACTCCAACCTCTTCGTGGTCCCAAAGAAGGATGGGGTCAGGCCTGTTCTGGACCTGAAGGCGCTCAATCTCTTTGTGAGGGAGTGGAAATTCAGAATGGAGTCAGTCCGTTCTGTGGTGGCAGCTCTTCGCCAGGGAGATTTCTTGGCTTCCTTGGACATCAAGGATGCGTACTTGCACGTTCCCATATGTGCTCGGCACCAACGTTTCCTGCACTTTGCGGTGGGGGAACACCACTACCAGTTTGTGGCCCTCCTGTTCTGTCTGGCCTCTGCTCCCCGGGTCTTCCCCAAGCTGTTGGCCCCGGTATTGGCCCTGCTGTGGCAGAGGGGCATAGCGGTGGTGGCATATCTCGACGACCTTCTCCTACGGGAGGAGTCGGCCTCAGCATTGAGGGACAACGTGGCGATCACCCTGAGCTCTCTGCAGGAGTTCAGCTGGGTGATAAACCTCCCGAAGTCGGTGCTGACCCCGTCGCGCCGCTTGGAGTATCTAGGCCTGATCTTGGATACGGCACAGGCGAAAATGTTTCTTCTTCCACCGGCCAAGTTGCAGATGCTTCAAGTGGCGGTGCGGGCCCTGCTATCGCAGCGGTGGTCCTCCCTGAGGTTTTGCATGAGGGTGTTGGGGCTCATGGTGTCCACCTTTGAGGCGGTCCCGTATGCCCAGGGTCACAGCCGGTCCCTGCAGCGGGCAATTCTGCTGCGGTGGGACAAGTCCCCTTTGTTCCTGGATCAGGTTGGACCGCCAGACCTGGTCCTCCCTCGGCTGGTGGCTGCGAGCCCCGACCCTGAGGCTGGGGAAGTCGTTTCTTCCCCTGGAATGGACGGTGGTCACTACGGATGCCAGCCTATTCAGCTGGGGAGGGGTCCTGGGGCTGTTGTCGACTCAGGGTCGCTGGTCCCTGGAGGAGTCTCGTCTCCTGATCAATGTGCTGGAACTTTGGGCCATAAGGCATTGTCTCTCCCACTGGTCCGGGAGGTTGCAAGGCCGGCCTGTCCGAGTTCAGTCGGACAATGCCACGGCGGTGGCTTATGTGAATCATCAGGGCGGAGCGAGAAGCTCGGCGGCGGAAGTGGCCCAGAACTTCATGTGCCGGCAATCTCCGCCGTTTACATTCCGGGTGTCGAAAATTGGCAGGCGGACTACCTCAGTCGCCAGAGGCTGGATCAGGGAGAGTGGTCCCTGCACCCGGATGTGTTCCGCCAGATCTGTCTAAAGTGGGGCACGCCAGACGTGGACCTGCTAGCGTCCCGGCTCAATCAGAAGGTGCAGTCCTTCGTGAGCAGGAAAAGGGATCCATTGGTAGATGCTGTGGACGCCCTCGTGGCTCCGTGGTCCCGGTATCAGCTCCTTTATGTCTTTCCCCCTCTCAAGCTGCTTCCGCGCCTGTTGCGCAGAATAGAGGCAGAGGGAATCCCAACCATTCTGGTAGTGCCGGATTGGCCTCGGCGTCCCTGGTACGCCGGCGTGGTGCGGATGGTGGTGGATATTCCTTGGCGCCTCCTGCTTCGCGAGGATCTGCTGTCCCAGGGCCCCATCTTGCACCCTGCTTTACCCTCGCTGGCTTTAATGGCCTGGCTATTTAATCCCAGGTGTTAAGGGATCGGGGGGTCTCTGAATCGGTGCTTCCCACCATGCTCAAGGCGCGCAAGTCCACTTCGCGTAAAATATACCACCGCACCTGGAAGGCTTACATTGACTGGTGCGAAGTGGGGAGGTGGTACGGGTGCTGGCCTTCCTTCAACAAGGCCTAAACTACAAGCTAGCATTGAGAACTATCAAGGGGCAGGTTTCTGCCCTGGCGATCTTTTTTCAGCGTCCCTTGGCGACGCATTCCTTGATTCGTACCTTGTACAAGGGGTTCGTCATGTCGCCCCCCCAGGTTCGGTCACCTTTGGCGCCATGGGACCTTAACTTGGTCCTCTCAGTACTTCAGAAGCCGCCCTTCGAAAATATCAGGGAAATCTCTTTGCAGCTGCTTTCGCAGAAGGTGGTTTTCCTGGTGGCTATCACATCTGCCAGGCGGGTGCCTGAACTAGCGGCTCTGTCCTGTAGGTCTCTGTATCTGGTCCTACATAGGGATAAGGCGGTTTTGCGCCCGTCACCTCCCTTTTTACCGAAGATGGTCTCTTCTTTTCACATCAATGAGGACATTGTCCTTCCTTCGCTGTGCCCGCGCCCGTCTCACCCTAAGGAGGTTACCTTACACTTCCTGGATGTGGTCAGGGCTCTGCGGGTGTATTTGGCGGCTACGGCTCTTTGTCGCAGTGGATGGCCCGCGCAAGGGTTTGGCGGCCTAATTGGCCACTATTTCCCATGGATTAGACAGACGGTGACCCGTGCATATACTATTCGGAGTCTGGAGCCCCCTCTTCCAGTCACGGGTCACGGCTCGGTATCTCAAGTGTGCAAGGCGGCTACTTGGTCCTCTGTGCACACCTTTTCCAAGTTTTACAAAGTTGATGTTTTAGCATCTTTGGATGCTGCTTTTGGCCGCAAAGTTTTGCAGGCGGCGGTGTGAGGTGCGTCTGGCTCCTCACGGAGGGTTCTTCTGTTGGGTACAGTTGTTGTTGCGTTACCCACCCCTCGTTTTGACACTGCTTTGGGACGTCCCCACATGTCATGAATAAAGCTGCTGTGTCCGTCAATGAACGAAAGAGAAAATAGGATTTTTTGATTTAGCGTAAAATCCTTTTCTCTCGGTTCATTGACGGACACAGCACCCACCCCTCTCTTCTTGAGTTTGCACTGCTTGTTAGGAACTGAGTGTGCTTAGCAGGGTGGAGGGGTTATACCAAGTGAGGACTGCCCACTGGGAGGGGCTGTGTCTGCTTTTAGCTGAACTGTGTTCTGCCTAGTCCACTCCTAGTGAAAGGTGGCATAACCCACATGCCATGAATAAAGCTGCTGCGTCCGTCAATGAACTCAGAGAAAAGGATTTTACGGTATGTCAAAAAATCCTATTTGGTTATAACAAGGGGCGTTATGCATGGTGGAAAAAGATCACAGCGTTCCAAGAAAAATACTTTCTACCCATAGTAAAATTTGGTGTAGGTTCCACCATGCTGTGGGGCTGTGTGGCCAGTGCCGGCACTGGGAATATGGTTAAAGTTGAGGGTCGCATGGATTCCACTCAATATCAGCAGATTCTTGAGAATAATGTTGAGGAATCAGTCCCATAGTTGCGCTGGGGCTGGATATTTCAACAAGACAACGACCCAAAACACTGCTCAAAATCTACTCGGGCATTTATGTAGAGGAACAAGTACAATGTTTTGGAATGGCCATCCCAGTCCTCAGACCTGAATATCATTCAACATCTGTGTGGTGATTTGAAGCGGGCAACCATCAAACCTAACTGAACTGGAGATGTTTTGTAAGGAGGAATGGTCGAAAATACATTCATCCAGAATCCAGACACTCATTACAGGCTATAGGAAGCGTCTAGAGGCTGTTATTTCTGATAAAGGAGGCTCTACTAAATATTGATGTGATTTTTCTGTTGGGGTGCCCAAATTTATGCACCTGCCTAATTTAGTTTTGATGCATATTGAACATTTTCTGTTAATCCAATAAACCTCATTTCACTACTGAAATATTACTGTGTCCTTCAGTTATTTGATAAATCAAAATGAAATTGCTGATCCAAACACCCAAATATTTGTAAATGACAATCATCAATTGTCAGGGGTTCCTAAACTTTTGCATACAACTGTATATATATATTTTACAATTTTATTTAGGAGCCCTGTTGGGGGGCTTTGGTGAAATATCAGGGGTCTAAACAGAGACAGGGAAAGAAACTAAGGACAGAGATTCCCCAGTCCCTTTCTCTGCTGCCAGGCAGCAGGGGGAATCTGCACAGTACAGGGTGATTAGGGTGTGCCCAGGCACGCCTTTCACCCTATGTGCGCACGTCTATGGTGGGAGGTACACTAGGCCTGTACATGTAAATGTGAACAAGCCCATTTCAAGATGAATCACGCCCCTCATTCTGCAGCCAGGCCCACTAACCAGTGACACACAGCATGTCTTTTGTCCTCTCCAGCCACAGGAGATAAACATATCGTCCTTACTTTCTGTAATCATTACTAATCTGTACATACATCTCATAATTATATATTATACACACTGCTGTAATTCACTATTAGAAATATTCCTCCTCCTCCTGCAGATCTGAGATCATATAACAGCAATCAGTGCTGGTATGGTATATATGAGAACATCACCAGCCGCACCACAGAAAGAAAGAGCTGTGATGTTTTATATCAGCATGTGACAGTAAATGTCAGCATCAGAAAAATACAAAAAAGTGCAGCGCTAACTTACCAATCAATAACACAATAATGGTGAAACCCGCTAATGTATGAAAATCTCAATAAACTTCAATATTACCACAATACCGGTCTCTGTGATATGTAACATCACATATAATACACATCACACTGAAAATAAGACATAAAAATGAAACTTTGCAGGGATGGTGGAAACCCCTCCTACAGATATATGGAAGTGTACGGTGTCATTGCTGACTTCTGCAGGTTGATCAGCCAACCAAATTCTTTTAACGTGGACACCATGATTATCACGTTCTCCTCCAGAGCTGCAGCCGACTCTGCTCTTAGGAGTAAATCGTCGAGGTATGCTACCACCGCGATACCTCTCTGTCTCAACAGCGCCAGCATCGGGACCACCACCTTGGTGAACACTCGAGGAGCCGAAGCCAGACCGAAGGAAAGTGCCACAAACTGGTAATGCAGATCCCCCACTGCGAAACGCAGGAAACGCTGGTGCCTTTGACAAACTGGAACGTGGAGATACGCATCCCTGATGCAGGGCGGCCACGACCGAGCGGATGGACTCCATCCTGAATCTTTTTGTCTTTACAAAGCAGTTTAGTGTCTTCAGGTCCAGAACTGGCCTGACACCGCCCTTTTTGGGCACCACAAAGAGGTTTGAGTAAAACCTGTGAAATTTTTCCACCGTGGGTACCGGTACAATCACCCCCTGTTCGGCAAGCGCCCGAACCATGTCTAGAAGTGCCTCCCGACGCCCCTGAGGGAGTCTTAAGTTCGAAGGGAAGAACCTTTCTGGGGGTAGAGAGATGAACTCTATCCTGTACCCGGAGGACACCACCTCCAGCACCCACCGATCGGTGATGCAGGCAGTCCATCTGTCTGCGAACCCCAGTAACCGCCCCCCCCACCCGAGAATCGGGCGGGGGCAACCCATCATGCGGAGGTTGACTTATCCTTCGTTTATTCAGACTTATGTTGCCAGGGCCTTTTACTGGGCCCAGTGAAAGCCTTACCGGACTTGAAGCCCTTACCCGCTGAGCCGGGCGCACAAAAAAACTTCTTCTGGCCTGAAGAAACAGGGCCCTGCCTATGGCGAAAATCCCGCCATTTTGGCTCTGGAAGGAAAGTACTCTTCCCTCCCGTGAAATCCTTAATGATTTCATCTAACTGTGGGCCAAACAGACGCCCTCCCTGAAAGGAAAGATCTGCAAGAGCTTTCTTCAACGCCTGGTCTCCTGACCAAGAGCGGAGCCACAGCACCCGCCTGATAACAATTGCAAAAACAGACATTTTTGACAGTATAGGAAGTAGGTCCAATGCAGTATCGCATAGGTAGCGGAGACCCTCTTCCAAGTGTTTTGCCCATTTCACCTCAGCCTGCGCACACTCACAAGTCAAACCGGAGTGTAATGTGGTAGCGCACTTGAAAAGAGATTGTGCCGCCATAGCAGCCGCCAGAGCTGGATGCATGGCTGACCCAGCCAACAAAAACAGTGCTTTAGACACTGCCTCCGTGCGGCGATCGGCCGCCTCTTTAAAAGACGGAGACAGGAGATGACAACCCCAGTGTGTCCCCACTAGTAAGCCCCCACTGGTCGGCTACCTCAGATGCTGCCCAGGTGCCCACTCTCCGCGCCCCTAGAACGGAAGAGGGGTTCACATACCAATCCGACGGGTGCATCAGGTAGCCACCCGGAGCAGACTTTCCTCCCCACGGAGAGGGATGCTGCTGGCCAGGCCACTGGACAGGAACAAACCAGTCACTGGGCACAAGTGGGATCAGCCACTGGCAGCCCGCACGGAACGGGCCCTATGCGGCGTGTCCCCGCCAAGGCTAAGGGTAGCTCGCACAGATGTTGGCCAGACTGGGGAAAGTTTTTGGATTCTAGATATCCTCTATACCACCAGCCGGCTTCTTGATAGCAGTCTTCATCAGAAGAATCTCAGAAGACCGCAGATCCCATAGGGAACCAGGTCTACTCCTTGCACTAGGCAATAAAAACTTATATGCTATTGTCCAGCAGGGGGTTATATACTAAGGTGAGGATGGCCCCTTGGGAGGGGCCAGCCTATGCTTTTGTTTTATTTTGCCTAGTCTACTTTTCTAATGTCCCACTTGTCTAATGAAGGGCTGCGTCTGTCAATGAACGTACGAGTAAATGTTTTTTTCCCAGAGTTCTGCTTTAAAGTGTTACTAAACCCAGGACCCTGCATTCACTATATCTGGTCTCCCACAGTACACAGAATATGGAAATGAAATTATTTTAGTAAACTTAAACTGCTAAATACATTTTATCATCAGCAGTATATAGCAGGGAGGGTGCATGTGATGAGCACAGGGCCAATCAGCTCTGTCTGTGCTCATCACATGCACCCTCCCAAGAAAAAAACCCATCTCTATCAATACACACCAAATTGAGCATGTGCAGCCTGTCCCCTGGCCTCTGTACTATCAGGAGATGGTTTGGGGACTCTGGAAAAAGGGGAGGATCAGAGGAGACAGGATCAAACAGCCTCTTTACACAAATCGCAGGATTAACCCATTAGGTTCCACAGTGAGTATAACAAGCATGTTTTACTACTTATACAGACTGGTTTCACTGTTGTGGGTTTAATAACACTTTAAGTAAAAAAAGCAAGCGTTTAGAATCACTTTCACTTCCTGTCCCATAGCCAAAAGGAAATAAGAAGCCGACTCGCCTCCAGCTCCATCTATGACCAGGATATCACTTTAATGTGAACTTTTGTATTAAAATATATAATACTGTATATGCATTATATTAATGCATGCTAAGTAAATTAGTTTGACACGTCCAGGTTGTTTATTATCCCTCTTACAATGCCTTTATCTGCTTTTCTATCCAGAAGGACAGCGCCATCTTTGTTCATCCAAGGTCAACATCTGCTTCCTAGATACAAAAGATGACACTGTCATGTATTTCCTGGTGCCAGTGCAGTTCTTGGCTATAGTTCACAAATGTTTGTCGCAAATCAGCCCTGGCTGCAGCCTCTCACCTTGCTACAAAGATGCAATGTGCAGTGCAGTCTGATCACTGGTGGAGAGGAGACTGAGGAAATGCTTCCTCTTGCCTGCCAGGGATTGAAGACATCATCTAAACCTAGGCAAAGTCTCTGGTGGGCTGGAGCTCAAGGACTGATTGCTAATGATAAAAGGTACAGGTTGCTGTTATTGTTGCAAGCATATTGTAACATGTCAGTAATTTATTCACCCAGACATGTCAATTATTGACAGGTGCACTTTAATTTGCATGAATGGACTTTCTTACTGGCTGTATATTTCAGTCTAAAAGACAGACAGCCAATAATTTTTCACATAGAAAAGTATTGTCCACAGTGAAATCATGGACAGTTTAGCTGCACTGATATGTATAATATTTGCTACATACACTATATTGTCAAAAGTATTGGGACACCTGCCTTTACACGCACATGAACTTTAATGGCACCCCAGTCTTAGTCCATAGGGTTCAATATTGAGTTGGCCCACCCTTTGCAGCTATAACAGCTTCAACTCTTCTGGGAAGGCTGTCCACAAGGTTTAGGAGTGTCTATGGGGATGTTTGACCATTCTTCCAGAAGCGCATTTGTGAGGTCAGGCACTGATGTTGGACGAGAAAGCCTGGCTCACAGTCTCCACTCAAATCCAAAGGTGTTCTATCGGGTTTAGGTCAGGATTCTGTGCAGGCCAGTCACGTTCCTCCACCCCAAGCTCGCTCATCCATGTCTTTATGGACCTTGCTTTGTGCACTGGTGCACAGTCATGTTGGAACAGGAAGGGGCCATCCCCAAACTTTTCCCACAAAGTTGGGAACATGAAATTGTCCAAAATGTCTTGGTATGCTGACACCTTAAGAGTTCCCTTCACTGGAACTAAGGGGCCAAGCCCAACCCCTGAAAGACAACCCCACACCATAATCCCCCCTCCACCAAATGATTTGGACCATTGCACAAAGCAGGGTCCATAAAGACATGGATGAGCGAGTTTGGGGTGGAGGAACTTGACTGGCCTGCACAGAGTCCTGACCTCAACCTGATAGAACACCTTTGGGATGAATTAGAGCAGAAACTATGAGCCAGGCCTTCTCATCTAACATCACTCCCTGACCTCACAAATGTGCTTCTGGAAGAATGGTGAAGCATTTCCATAGAGTCCAGGGGTTTCAAACTGGTGGTCCTCCAGCTGTTGCGGAACTACAAGTCTTCTCATGCCTCTGCCTCTGGAAATCATGCTTATAACTGTCAGTCTTGCAATGCCTCACAGGACTTGTAGTTCTGCAACAGCTGGAGGGACGCCAGTTCTACACCTATGTCATAGACACACTAAACCTAAACCTTGAACCCTATGGACTAAGTTTAGGTTCACACCTATGCAGCTATGTTTACTGCGTTTTACCACACTTTTTCCAGCGTTTTTGCAGCGATTTGCTTTTTTGGGGGGGGAGGATTTGTTGCTAGGCAGATTTAAAACTGCAAATCGCGGTGAAATCGCATCAAATACGCATAACAACAACACTTGTGTTTCTGGTGCAACTCCATTGAAGTCTATTGCATGCAAAACGCCAACTGCAGTGAATAAAAAAGGCCCCGACCCTTTCCAAAGAACACAACACCGCAAAACGCAAAGGTGTGAACTACATCCATAGGAAACCATGTTAAATGGCCTGTAGTGCGTTTCTGCAAATTGCAAAATGCTGTAAAAAATGCATAGTTGTGAACCTAGACTAAAGCTCCGTACACACAATGCCAATTTCGGACAGGGATTTTCGGATCATTAGTACGGTGCTTTCGACAGCCGATTCAGATTTTTTGGACGAGAAAAGCTGGATGTGCAGACTATAAAATTTTTGTCGGATGAGAGCACAACGTCCGTTTTTTGTATAATTAGTATGGTTTTCGACTGAAAAAAATCATGAGTGCAAGACTACGCATGCTCAGAAACAAAACAATACATACAAAGCTATTCAACACATTACGTCACTTCTGATGTTGAGTTTGGTCGTACGAGAATTTTCGTATTGTTAGTGCGCTCTTCACTTTCGACATGAGACAAGCATCCAACAAAAAACAGAAGTTCTGTCGTCCGAAAATTGAAGCATGTGTACGAGGCTTAAGGCTCGATTTACATCTATGCATTTTGCATTTCAGCGTTTTTTCACAGGTTTTTGCTGTGCTTTCTGGGTTTTTTTACTGCGATTTTGCAGCGATTTGCGTTTTATTTTTAATTGTTTTTTTTGGGGGGGGGGGGGGTTTTGTTGCTAGGCAGATTTTAAAACGCAAATCGTGGTAAAAACGCAGCACTTGCGTTTTTTCTTGCATGCCCATTGAGCCCTGGTTCACACTGACATGATTTGGCATGCGATTTGACATGTCAAATTGCATGCGAAATTGGCAGCAATAGCCGGGAATGGCACCGTCCTAATCGGTGCGACGCCGCACTTGCGTCGCTGCATGGATTTCAAAAAGTAGTTCTTGTACTACTTTTTGCGATTTACAGGTGCGATTTCCACAGGCATCTGTACAGAAACCCACACAGATGCCTGTGAAATTGCCGCTGAAATCAGGACTGACATGCGGGAAAGGAATGGTGCGAGTTCAGCAGAACTCAAACAATTTCATTCTAGCACTCAGTGTGAACCTTGTTGTTGATCCGGCCCTGACAGAACCTGTGTAATTATTATGTGTTCAGGTTTAAAGGGATGAGGTGGCATGATTTCAAAGCCTTGTTCAGTGAATGAGGACTAAAGTTCATGTGCATGTAAAGGCAGGTGTCCCAATACTTTTGGCAATATAGTGTATTTCAGTCTTATGCCTCGTACACACGGGACGACGATCGTATACAACAGGATGTACGAACGACCGTTGTATGCTAAATCGACCGTTAGTACGCGCGATTAGAACAGCCTACGTACGACGGTCGTACAACAGAAGTTGTATGAGCAAACTAGAAAACTTTGGTAGTACCAACAAGCGGTCGTACGACCGTTGTATCGTGTGTACAGAGAAGTTGGTCCAACAAGTTGTACCGTGCAAAACACGCATGCTCAGAAATCAGGAACGGCCGGACACTAATTGCATGCTCCTCAACTTTCTTTTTATACGTTCATAACACATCACTACATTCGGCTTGGTCGTACGATCGTTTTGTGCATGTCAGTATGCTAGATACAACAGCCAACATACGGTTTGGGCCGTTCGGTCGTACGATCGTCGAACCGTGTGTACGAGGCATAACAGCCAGCCAATCACTTTTCATAGAGAAAAAAATTGTCCACAGTGAAATATTGGCCAGTTCAGCTGCACTGATCTGTATAATATTATAGATGATTTATATGGGGCCAACAGTTTGCACAGCACTTTACAAAATAAAGGGAGAGTAGAGTGGCAGCACACTTTAAAATAAAGGGGTTAGCAGGACGCCGCTCAGGAGAGTTTGTATTTTTTAATTGCAGCTTTTCTGCACGCAGCATCCCAGTTGCTTTGCACTGTTGGAGGCTGTCAGCTGCCTGCCCAGACAAGGCACACCCTGACCCTGCAACTATCATCTGACAGGCTGGGCTGCCTCTTCCTGCAGCTGCAATGGGAAACCTCCTTGATGACGTTGCTCAGTATGATCTCTGCATCTGCTTCACCCAGCACTGTGCAGTCCCCTCTCCT
>BLSH010005047.1:444398-471498 GCA_018402905.1 Glandirana rugosa
AGGTACAGACCCACACCACCCCCCTCCCCTTATGCACCTGAGCAGAGGCAGGACAGTTTTCAATTAATCAGACGCGCTGTCCGGAGATTGACAGTCTGAACAAGAAACTCTCCGGGCAGCACGTGTGTGATAGGAGACAGCTGCAGTGAGTAAGACAGAGCAGAGCCTGAGTCTCACTCAGGGACAGCGCGGTATGCATTGCCGGTGTTACATTGAAAACTGTCCTGCCTCCGGGACCCAGGACTCTCTGCCACCCTCATTCTGGTGTCACCCCTCTGCAGGTGTCACCTAGTGCCACCGCTGGTCAGGACAAGTCTGATCATTGGAGAAGAGTACACTGAGTTACCAGCATAGCTAGAGAACTGATCACAGCATGCTCTCCTGCGTAGTGTGGTCAGTTTTTAATAGGAAAGCAGAGGGACTGGCAGGATCACCAGGGATTTCACATAAATGAAGCAATATACAGAGAACTGGAGACTTTGTCATACAAGTACATGGTACAGAAGGCACATATGAGGAATATGAAGTAACGCTTTATGTTACCCATGCACTGATCAGTGCTTACTCCTCAGTTGGCAGGTTGGTCTGTTAAGTATTTTAAGAGATTACAGGAAGCTGATACTGTGACAGGAAGAACATTAACAATATGTGATTTCCTGTTACAGGGTGCCAAAATCCAGAGTTTCAATGACTTTACCTTATGATGTTTGGTGACCTGGCATGTTTTCTGGAACCGTGCATAATATCATGTACGGAGTAATGAAATGGTTAATGCAGCTTTGTAATCAATATTGCATCAGTTATTGTACTTTGAATGCAAGCAGTGCAAGCATCTGTATCAACCTTTGGCAGTCTCCTGTAAACAGAGATTTATCTCTCAGAGAATAGGTGCAGCTACTATCCCCTTCCAAGTCACCCCTTATCTCCACCCCCTACCCATCATCCAGTACCAACCCTTTTAGAAAATACAGAACCAAGTATCATTTTTTGTGCTAAGGAGTTTGTATGGAATTTGTTAATGAAAGGCAGTAGACGTGCAATTTGTTTCGTTCCAAGTTTTTTTTTAACTAAGTTCGTTAATATCCGAATATTCGGAAATTCGAAAATCCAAAAATAAGAATGAAAATTTGAAAACCTGAAAATTTGAAAATCTGAAATAATAGCTGAACTGTTACTAACTATTAAATTATAGGTATTGGAATTTCCTTTCAAATTTGGCTGTTAGTGAAAGTAACGAATACAAATTTATCCAAAGGTACAAATTATCCGAAATAACAAATGCCGTATCTAAACGAATGGAACGTAACAAACGAATATTAATAAAAACTTTTTTAATTATAATTTATTATTAATTAGTTCCGTTCCATTAGTTTAGATGCGGCATTCGTTATTTGAGATAATTAGTCATTTCAGATGAATTTTGTATTCAATACTTTTACTAACAGCCACATTTTGAAACATTTACAATGCCTATAATTTAATAGTTACTATTAGTAATTATTTTGAATTTTTGGATTTTCGGTTTCTCGAATTTATGAATTCCAAATTTTCTAAAAAAAACTAAACAAAAAACAAATGAAATAACGAACACGTTTTTTACGGCAGTGCGCATGTTTAAAAGGCAGTAAAAAAGGTCCCCTGCAACCAGCAACAAAATACCCCCCCCAGCAACAATAGATCCATCCAGAAACAATGGACCCCTGCCAACAAAATGCCCCCCCCCCCCCAGCAACAATAGATGTCCCAGTTGCCAGCATCAATCGACCCTCCAGCACACCCCAGCAACCCTTGGCATTATATATATTCAGTGCCAGAACTGCATTGCCCCTGAAAAAAAGTATGAGATTAAGAAGCAGCACAAGGAGCCAATCAGTTCATGTGCTATACTGATAGGATGGAGAGATCCGAGTGACAGAAAGATGAGTTCATCACTGCTACTTCTCATTTCACTGTCTAGTTACAACCTAGGATCGGGGGAAGGGGGTTCAACGATGCTGGTCATCAGAATGGGGACACCTAGTGGCAAAAATAAAGTACTTTAGGGGATGGAGGTCTCTGGATTGAAGGTAAATATTGAAGCAAAAGCTGGTTTTATTATTTCATCTTTTCATTGGCTATTCATTTTTATTTTTGGCTGAAGTTCTGTTTAAAGTACTCTCTGTAACAATACACTGACTAGCCAAAACATTTGTATTGGTAATGACCACTGGAAATAGTTTGTAAAACAGTAGTACATTGATCTGAGGGGTAGGTGCCTGCAGTCTTCTAACCATAGAAAGACTACAAGTGCCAACTAAGCAGCATGGAAAAAAATGATTTGTAGATACCATTCTGGATATATTTTAAATATACTATATATGACTAAGGCTTTGTAGCTGAAACGCGTAAGCCGTTGTTTATGGTGTTCCAATTGTATCAACAAATTTGCTTTGCATGACGTGTTGCCAGTTAAAAATCTCGATCCTCTGCTGTACTTGGCTGTTAGGAAGACCCCATCAGCCAGAGCACCGTTCACTTACCTCTTCCAGGGAATCCAGAAAGGCGTTGTTTCTTTCTTCAAAAATTTTAATTATACTATGAAGTGGGATTGCAGTTAAACGGCTATGAAAAATATATAGGTCAATTGTTTTGCCTACCAACTAATTTTGCGGTTCTGTTTAGCTGATTTTGTGGTTCATACAGCCCTGCCGCTCAATATAGCCAGGTGGGTGATGCCAAATTTTTAGCTCTATAGCTTTTTTTTTTTTGTCACCTCCCCATATCCAGCTTGTTAATTGGGCAAAGAATGAATATCATCCCCAATGGGTTATTTTTTATCTCCCCTCCTGTAAACTGCCTAAGTATATCAGCTGTCCCCACATCCCTTCCCTGCTTCAACCGTGCTGTGCAATGCAATAAAGCCTCTTTCAGTATTATTATAATTATTATTTTATAGGATTTATATAGTGCCAACTGTTTGCGCAGGGGACTGTACAGCTACAGTACAAATCAAGACAAGATGGTTTGGAGGGCCCTGCACATGAGGGCTTGCAATCTAAAAGGGAGGGGCAAATGATACAAAAGGTAATCGCTGTGTGGGGATGAACTGATGGAGAAAATAAAAGTTCAGTTCCTGGGGCGGGATAGGCTTCCTTGAAGAGATGAGTTTATAGGGATCACCTAGCGGCGAACAGGGGAGGAGACAGCCAGATTTGGGTAGATGAGTGGTTCTCAACTCCTGTCCTCGGGACCCACTAACAGGCCAGGTTTGCAGGATAACTGAAATGCATCACAGGTGATATAATTTGCTGCTCGGTGATTGCAGTATTCTAGTCTGTATCTCCCCAAGGCAATACTTAAAATCTGGCCTGTTGGTGGGTCCCGAGGACAGGAGTTGAGAACCACTGCGGTAGATAGTTTCAATAGATGTAAAAGTCTTGGAGGTGAGCATGGTAAGCGGGGACAAGGAATTCGAGAGCAGGAAATCTTCTCAAGGGCAATGAGGAGGATGGTTTGGGTGATATTTTGAGACAACGGCGGTGATGTAGCCGGGGTCATAATTGTGGGTGGTTTTGTATGTCGTTGTTTTATTAGTTGCGCAAACAGAAGCCAGTGAAGTAAGAGCGGTGGTGGACACTGGGGGTTGATTTACTAAAGCTGGAGAGTGCAAAAAACGGTGCAGCTGTGCATGCTAGCCAATCAGCTTCTAACCTCAGCTTGTTCAATCAAGCTTTGACAATAAGAGCCGGTTCACACTTGAGCGTCGCTACTTGCAGGATGAAGCAAGTCCCCCTGCTCGAGGCAACCTCAGTGGGGCTTGCAAGGAGACTTCTGTCCATAGAAGTCAATGCAAGTTGTGCTGAGGTCGCCCCGAAAATAGTGCAGGAACCTTTTTCTAAGTGAGTCGCTCCTATTAGAATGGTTCCATTGCACTGCATGGAGAGGACATGTCAGGCGACTCAAGTCGCCTCAATGTGAACCGGCTCTGAAACCTTGAAGCTGATTGGTTTCTGTGTGGAGCTGCACCAAAATTTGCACTTTCAAGCTTTAGTAAATCAACCCCCAAGTGTTTGTTGAGGTCTGGAAGCATCAGTCATGATAGACTAAAGTATGGGGGGGGGGTAGCCTGTGTAGAGGTTGGCCTATGAGGAGCGAGTTGCAGTAGTCAATGTGAGAGTAAATTAGTAGCTTGGTGGTGTCATTGGTTAAGAAGGGGCGTATTGTGGAAATATTATGGAGATAAAGATAAGATTTGGACAATGATAGATATGGGACTGAAAGGACAAGTTGGTGCCCAGGATTACACCTAGCACCATGGTATTAGAGGAGGGAAGGATATTTGTGTTATTAATCTCAATGGAAAAGTGGGGGAGGGGCAGTGTTGCCAACCTCCCCCAGTGTTTTTTACTGGCAAAACATGGAGAATTTACTGGCGGAACACATTTTTTACTGACAACCTGAAAAATAACTGAACTCCTATTAAAAACTAAGACAATTGATATTTAAACACAACATGGAAACACTGACCATACCCATATCAAGTAGTTTGCCTGGGTTACACTTAAAAAGTCAGCACAGTATGACAAATTATCAGACCCTGATATTTATAGACAGTTGTAAAAATCACTGATTTTTACAAACTGTCAGTAAATTTACTGGCGGTTGGCAACACTGGGGAGGGGGCACGAGTGGAGGAAATATTATGAATTCAGTTGGAGAAAGATTACGTTTAGGAAGTGGTATGAACACCTACTGATATGTCCGTTAGTATATTAGTGATGTATGATGAGCCTGAAGGGGTAGAGGGAGAGATTTAGAGGTGAAGATGGAGAATAGAAGAGGTCTGAGGACAGAGCCTTGGGGGACAACTGGAGGGTGGAGGGGAGGACATAGAGTTGTAGGTGACACTGAAGGACCACTAATGCCTAGGACACTTGATGAAAACAGGCAAATGATTGTCCATTTTATTTATTTTTGCTTCCTAGTCTTATATTGAAAACCAATAGGTTACTAAAGTTACAAAAATTCTCCTAAGACAGAATACAACTTTGAAAGTGATAAAATGTATTGTATTGTGTTCTTTTGTTTTTGAGCATGTATGGTCTTGATCACACAATATTTTTTTCATACTATGTTAATTACATGGAAATCGTTCATTCTGTTATTATAGAAGAAAAAATGTTGTGCTTGTCCTTTCGGATATGTTCGCATGAACTGTTGCGATCAGCTCTCAAAAGCTGTGTACCAACAAATGGATTACTGGACGATTGCTCCGAATGCGTTTTTTTTTTTTTCCCGTCCGATATTCCCATTGTGTGTACGGCCTTTAGATGGGTAAGAGGGGAACCAGGAGAGAGCAGTCTTGGAGGCCAAGGGAGTTGAGTATACCAATAACATCAACAAGTCCTATATTTTACGGGCCAGATGGCAGCTGTAGCTGGTACTACTAATTATTGAAGTTGGATATGACTCACCCCTGCTCTCTACCCCTTCTCACCATTTGTATAGCCAGTGCTAGGTACAATCTTATTTGATATAATAGATTTATATATGTGTACAAGCATGCACAGTGAGGAGGAAAAAAGTATTTGATTCACTGATTTTGTACATTTGGCCACTGACAAAGAAATGATCAGTCTATAATTTTAATGGTAGGTTTATTTTACCAGTGATAGAATAACAACAACAAAATCCAGAAAAACGCATTTCAAAAAAGCTATAAATTGATTTGCATTTTAAGAGTGAAATAAGTATTTGACCCCTACACAAAACATGACTTAGTACTTGGTGGCAAAACCCTTGTTGGCACTTGGCAATCAGAGGTCAGATGTTTGTACTACTCCTCTTTGCGGATCCTCTCCAAGTCATTAAGGTTTCGAGGCTGACGTTTGGTAACTCAGACCTTCAGCTCCCTCTACATAATTTCTATGGGATTAAGGTCTGGAGACTGGCTAGGCCACTCCAGGACCTTAATGTGTTTCTTCTTGAGCCTCTCCTTTGTTGCCTTGGTTGTGTGTTTTGGGTCATTGTCATGCTGGAATACCCATCTACGATCCATTTTCAATGCCCTGGCTGAGGTAAGGAGGTTCTCACCCAAGATTTGACTGTACATGGCCCTGCCCATCGTCCCTTTAATGCGGTAAAGTTTTCCTCTCCCCTTAGCAGAAAAACACCCCAAAGCATAATGGTTCCACCTCCATGTTTGACGGTGGGGATGGTGTTCTTGGGGTCATAGGCAGCATTTCTCCTCCTCCAAACATGGTGAGTTGAGTTGATGCCAAAGAGTTTGATTTTGGTCTCATTTGACCACAACACTTTCACCCAGATCTCCTCTGAATCATTCAGATGTGAATTAGCAAACTTCAGACGGGCCTGTACATGTGCTTTCTTGAGCAGAGGGACCTTGCGGGTGCTGCAGGATTTCAGTCCTCCCCGGCGTAGTGTGTTACCAATTGTTTCCTTGGTGACTATGGTCCCAGCTGCCTTGAGATCATTGACAAGATTGTCCCATGCCGTTCTGGGCTGATTCCTCGCCTTTCTCATGATTATTGAAACTCCACGAGGTGAGACCTTACATGGAGCCCCAAACCAAGGGAGATTGACAGTAAGGCTGGGTTCACACTGCAGCGGGGCGGAGCAGTGCGGAGCGGCGCGATGCGGCGCTCCAGGCGATCTCAAATCGGCTTGCTAGGAGACTTCTATAATAGAAGTCAATGCAAGCCGCCTGAGATCGCCCTGAAAATAGTGCAGGGACCATTTTTCTAATGCGAAGCGATTCGCTCCTATTAGAACGGTCCCATTTGCACAGCATTGAGGCGAATTGTCAGGCGACTCAAGTCGTCTGACAATTCGCCTAGATGTGAACGGGCCGCGAAGTCACGCCGCTCCGCCCCGCTGCAGTGTGAACCGGCCCTTAGTTTGTGTTTCTTCCATTTGTGAATAATTGCACAAACTGTTATCGACCTCTCACCAAGCTGCTTGGCGATGGTCTTGTAGCCCATTCCAGCCTTGTGTAGGTCTACAATCTTCTCTCTGACATCCTTGGACAGCTCTTTGGTCTTGACCATGGTGGAGAGATTGGAAGCTAATTGATTGCTTCTGTGGACAGGTGTCTTTATACAGGTAACAAGCTGAGATCATGAGCACCTCCTTTAACCACTTCAGCCCTGGAAGGATTTCACACTTTAGGACCAGAGCACTTTTTACGATTCGGCACTGCGTCGTTTTAACTGACAATTGCGCAGTCGTGCAACATTGTACCCAAACAAAATTTGTGTCCTTTTTTCCCCATAAATAGAGCGTTGTTTTGGCGGTATTTGATACCCTCTGTGTCATTTCTGATCGTCGCTATAAACAAAAAAAGAGCAACAATTTTGCAAAAAAAAACAATTTTTCTTACTTTTTGCTAAAATCCAAAAAAAAATATAAAAAAACATTTTTTCATCGGTTTTGGCCAATTTATATTCTTCCTCATATTTTTGGTAAAAAAAAATCGCAATCTGCGTTTATTGATTGGTTTGTGCAAAAGTTGCAGCGTTTTACGGATGATGAGAATTCATTTCTGGGGTTTTTATTTATTTTTATTTTTTTACTAGTAATGGTGGCAATCTGCAATTTTTAGCGATATTGCAGCGGACATGTCGGACCATTTTGACACTTTTTTGGCACCATTGGCATTTATACAGCGATCAGTGCTATAAAAATGCACTGATTACTGTGTAAATGCCATTGGCAGTGAAGGGGTTAACCTGGAGTGGGTGCTCTAAGGGTTAACTGTGTTCCTTGGGCGTATGGGAGCTGGGCTGGCAGGGGGAGGGGAGTGATCACGGCTTCCATATACAGGAAGCCTGTGATCACAGCCCTTCCCCCTCTGTCAGAACGGAGATCCGTGTTTACATACACGGACCTCCTTTCTTTCATTGCAGGGGGGCCATCGCAGGTAGCCGGCGGCGATCAAGTCCATCCTTCCCGCTCCCTGCCCCCCCCCCCCCCGGAACACAGTGAGCGCGTCTCCGGCGGCACACGCACGCTCACAATACTCGTTATCGTGCCCGCCGTCAGGTGACGGCGGTTCGCAATAACGAGCCACTTTGCCGCCGTCACGCTGCGGCGGACCGTCGGCAAGTGGTTAAGAAGGTGCTCCTAATCTCAGCTCATTACCGGTATAGAAGACACCTGGGAGGCAGAAATCTTGCTGATTGATAGGGGATCAAATACTTATTTCACTCATTAAAATGCAAATCAATTTATAACTTTTTTGAAATGCATTTTTCTAGGTATTTTTGTTGTTCTGTCTCTCACTGTTAAAATAAACCTACCATTAAAATTATAATCAGTTGTAATTATAATTATAGACTGATCATTCCTTTGCCAGTGGGCAAACGTACAAAATCAGCAGGGGATCAAATACTTTTTTCCCTCACTGTATGTCCTGCGGGTTTGTGCTTTGCCTCTGTCTGAGTTTTACATTGCCAAGGCTCATTGCATAAGGGAAGGCTTTTAGTCAAGAGAGCCCAAGAAAGCACTTTACATCATTACAATCAATATTATTGATTTGCTGCAGTTATCGTTATGTAGAAGCCATTGCATTAGCAGCAGTCCATTATACCTCTTAGTTTAACCTACTGCAGCTAGACACAGTTCAAACCAAGAGAAAAAATTGAAGGGAATGTCTACTTTTTTTTTATTCTGTTTTCAAAGCGATGAGCTTGCTGTATCAGTGTTTGTTAATGTCGGCCATAGAACGTTTGAATCTCAGCCAGTTCAGCAGAAACTGTCCAAGGTTTGAGCCCTGCTCTTCTCACCATGTCTAAGTGTGCCAACCCAGTGAAAACCATGCACTCCTTGTGTGGCTATTGTTGGGCTAATTTACTAAAGGAATTGAGAATATTCATTCCAAAAATTGTGTGAAAAATAACTTCATTATCCAGTTTAGTAAAAAGCATCAGCACATGAGTGATTACTTAAGGTGAACATAAATTTGCTTTTCACATGGTTGGATAATTGAGGTAGGGCCATCTTTAACGCAGGGCAAAAGGGGCAGCTGCCCCGGGCCCATTCATTGTTGTGGGGCCCAAAGCAGCTGCCCTTGAGCCAGCACTGCCCGCAAATAGTTAAGTGGATTTGGGAGGGCACAAGGAAATGTTTTCCAAGGGTCCAATCAATATACCCCTATCTGTGATGCTGTATATACCCCTATCTGGTGATGCTGGGCTGTATACTCCTGACACAATGGGTGGAATCGATAAGGGGTGGGGCTTATGAGAAGTGGGAGAGGTCAAATGGAAGGATGGGCTCTGGCCCCCCCCCCCCACATCCTAAAATTTCACCAGCCGCCACTGGTGTCAAAGCTCATTCACTGTACTGTATCAATAGAGGAACAGTGTGATGCCATGACAGGCAGTGTATTTGGACTACAGAACACCTTTGCATCTCCTCTTTTCTAGAACACAGGGAGGTTTTCTGTAGTCCACAGAAGTAAGTTGGGCAGGGCTGATAAAGCTGCAGATTGCTCAGGACAGGATTTCTGACAGGATCAGCAAATTATTTTTGCACATATTGGGCGGATATTAAAAAATAATTTCAAAGGTATATTCAGTGCCGGGACAAGGTTACCCAGTGCCCAGGGCATGGATGCCAAACTGTGCCCCCCCCCCACCCCACCCCACCCTTGATGATGTGCAAGCTTAGGGGATCCTATGGCCTGCAGTCTCTCGCTTGTCAAAATCACTGTCGCTACTCCTGTCAGCCTTATAACAGAGGGAAGCTGCCCCCAACCTTACAGTAAACCTATGGCGCCCAGGGCAACCGCCTTTCCCGCCCACCCCTTGGTATATTTAGCATACCAAAAGGGAGCGAATAAGAGAACTTCAATGTAAGGATTTACATATGGTAAGCTTTACAATTGTAACTCAGCTCAACTGACTATCTACTAACAGTACACCCCCATCAATTATCAGGTATTGGGGTAGAGTTCTTGGCTAAAACGTCTAAAGAAATGACACCCATTCATTGGCCTTATTGGGGAGATTTTCCTTCACTTCCTGTTTCAGTTAAAATGTGTCTTTGAGACAGGATGTGAGAAGAAATCTACCTTATTGGAACAGAGTGCCCAAAATGACCTGGCAGAGGTTCTAACCCTTCTACACGCTATCCAAAACTAAAAGGAAACAGATTGTGCTGGAGAAGGACTTTGTCTCCCAATGCACTGTGGGAAAAACCCCGGTAAAAATTCAGCCACACCACCAAGGGTTAATCATAGCAAGAGGCACCCATGCAGCTCAACACTCCAATTTCATTGTGATGGACCTTCAGTCTCCAGGCATAGGAGAGCCAAGTGATGAGGGAGAGTATAAAATAGCACTCTGCTGATACTGCTGTGACGCACAGTGCTGCCTTCCAGCTCTGGGGTTTACACATGGCTGCTTTAGCCTAATAAATGGGACCCTATTTCCCGAGGCTGCACCAAACCTGCACTAAGAGGAGGAGAGCAAAAAGCTGGGAATGGTGCAGGCAAGAACACGTTCCTTCAAAACACTTAGTGTATCTATACATTAAAAAAATAATAATCATTTTTATAGTAGGGCATATTCAAGTAAAAAGCCCTATGTCCATAATAGTTTGACCTATCATAATTGTATAATTTTTTAGAATATTTTTTTTTTTTTTTTTTTTACAGATTTATACACACAAAAACTCTGATAATTTAAATATATAGACATGTTTGTCTCCAGGCAAAGAAGTGTATCCTCGATACATGAATTATCCTGAACGGTGGCCAGGAACATACAGCGCTAACAGGAAATGTTCCACTCAGAACAGGCCTCGCCATGGTCGATCAAAGAGGTTGAGTGCACGTGCTCAGCATCATATCCAGAGGTTGTCTTTGGGAAATAGATGTATGAGTGCTGCCAGCATTGCTGCAGAGGTTGAAGGGGTGGGGGGTCAGCCTATCAGTGCTCAGACCATACGCCGCACACTGCATCAAATTAGTCTGCATGGCTGCCGTTCCAGAAGGAAGCCTCTTCTAAAGATGATACACAAGAACCCGGAAACAGTTTGCTGAAGACAAGCAGACTAAGGACATGGATTACTGGAACCATGTCCTGTGGTCTGATGAGACCAAGATAAACTTATTTGGTTCAGATGGTGTCAAGTGTGTGTGGTGGCAACCAGGTGAGGAGTACAAAGACAAGTGTGTCTTGCCTACAGTCAAGCATGGTGGTGGGAGTGTCATGGTCTGGGGCTGCATGAGCGCTGTTGGCACTAGGCCAGTGTTCCCCAACCCAGTCCTCAAGGCCCACCAACAGGTCATGTTTTCAGGATTTCCCTCAGATGAATCAGCTGCGGTAATTACTAAGGCAGTGAAACTGATCAAATCACCTGTGCAAAATAATGGAAATCCTGAAAACATGACCTATTGGTGGGCCTTGAGGACAGGGTTGGGGAACACTGCACTAGGCAACTACAGTTCATTGAGGGAACCATGAATGCCAACGTGTATTGTGACATACTGAAGCACAGCATGATCCCCTCCCTTCGGAGACAGGGCCGCAGGGCAGTATTCCAACATAAAGACCCCAAATACACCTCCAATTGACCACTGCCTTGCTAAAGAAGCTGAGGGTAAAGGTGATGGCCTGGCTAAGCATGTCTCCAGACCTAAACCCTATTGAGCATCTGTGGGACATCCTCAAATGTCTCTAACATCCACCAGCTCCATGATGTCGTCATGGAGGAGTGGAAGACGATTCCAGTGGCAACATGTGAAGCTCTGGTGAACTCCATGCCCAAGAGACCCCTCTTCGTTGGGGCCTATGTACCTTGGGTCTCTTGCTGCCAGTTTCAGGTTTTGTGCCCTTGTGGCATTTGTTTGTATATGTATCTAATACCAATATTGTCAGTGGTATTGTTTTTATGATCTTTGTAATAAAATGTACTACTTTTTTATTCAATTGTCGTAACAGTCTGTATGTACCATTAAAGCCCGTGGTTGCCTCCACCTTAACTGCCTTCCTACTTTCTAGGACGTTGGTACTCTATTATAATACTATTCGGTAGCTTGATATAGTTTTATTAAATTATGTAGGTATTGGAATTTCCTTTCAAATTTGTCTGCCTGTTAGTGAACGTAACGAATACCAATTTTTCTGAATTAACAAAAATAATGAATACTGCATCTATACGAATGAAACAAACCGAATTAGAATGTTTCCAAATTTACACGTTTTTTCGAATAGCGAATTTCCATCATAAAGAATGATCCAAAAAATTAAAGAAAAAAAAACGGAATAAAACAACAAAAAAAAAATTTTGGATGTGCTTATGTCTAGTGACCAGAGCCGTCTTTAACACAGGGCAAAAGGGGGAGCTGCCCCAGGCCCAGTCATTGTTGTGGGGCCCAAGGCAGCTTTCCCTTGAGCCCACACTTATCAAATAGTTGATAAGTGGATTCAGGAGAGCCCAAGAAGATGTTTGCCCAGGGTCCAGTCAATATTAAAGACAGCCCTGTGTGTGACTCAGCTGGTACAATGTAATCTGGATGGCTTTGTATTCTCTTTCATGTGTCAACATGATCTGCTATTCACAGCTCATTCAAAGGAGGCCTGGAGCAGGTGGCCGTGGCCCTTCCTTACTGTCAGTAAATAGAGAAATGCTTTGTGACGATCACTCCTGAAAATGAAAACCCTGCAGGCATTTACAGTGAAGCTATAATCTTTATAATATTGTGGTTACATGCATATGGGAAATAAATCTTTAAAGTGAACCTGCATTTTTCTTCTTGACAGCAGGTCACAGCCTCAGAAAATTAAATCTGATTAATCAGGCTAACGCAGTTATGTGGTTGTGTAAACCCTGAAGCTGGAAGGCAGTGCTGAAGCCAAACTAAAGGTAACTAATAAAAAAAAATACTGGCAGGCAGCACTTTATTGCAGAAACATCTTCTGCATAAACACTTACCTGCATGCTCACGATCCTCTATTGCAGGGATGTCCAATTAGCAGACCTCCAGCTGTTGCAAAACTACAAGTCCTATAATGCCTCTGCCTCTGGGTGTCATGCTTGTGGCTGTCAGAGTCTTGGTATGCCCCATGGGACTTGTAGTAATGCAACATCTGGAGGTCCGCTAATTGCATATTCCTGCTCTATTGAATGCACACTCTGGGTGTGATGAAATGTCATGTGCGGGATGACGTCACTCTGCCACCGACCAATCAAGAGGTCAAAAACCCAGCACCCAGAAATGGTCGGGGAGACTATGACAGGGGCTGGTTTTACTGAGTATTTCTTTCAGTGTAGTTAAGTGATAGGCGGAGTTCAGCTTTAATTTGTTAGCCACTTATTTAAAGTTAAATTCGATTCTTATTTAAATTCATTAATTCTACTGGTCCATCTAACATTATTCCCTCCCATAAAATGCTGCCTTCCAAGGGTGTCTCCATTGCTCCTCCATGGATAGTGGATCCACCATACAACAGAAAGTGTGCTCTTGGCCAGATCACCAGGAGGAAAAAAAAAAACTAAAAACAGAAAACTAAGGCAGCCATCACATCCAAAGTCTGGTAAGGTGTAATATATTACATTTCTGTTGTTGGATTTAGATGCAGTATATTGTCCTTCAAAGACTTGCAGTTTCTTGCCTCTAAATTACATTTCATTACGTGTTCTCTGTTAGCACAAAATGCACCATTTAACTCTTAAGATTGCAACATCTGATTATGCGGTTTAGCAGAGGTGAGGGTTTTCCACCACACCCAAAGTGTAAAATCCAGTGTGTGACTCAGCTGTACCCTGGGTAGGTTTGTATTCTGTGTCAATAGGATCTGCTATTCACAGCTCATTCACAAGAGGCCTGGAGCACAAGGTGCTTAACGTTCTTACTATTGTCACTAAAAACAGAAGGGACAGATCAAAGTCTTTGTGACACTCCCTCCTAAAAACCGAAGCCCAGCAGGCATTTAGAACAAACTCATAATTTTTTTTTTTTTTTAGATGCATGCGGGAAATAAAGCTTTAGGGCCAGTGCACACCACATGCAGTCCAGTGCGTTTTTTTTCTGGATCAAAAACGCATGAAAAGTAGGTTATATGGCTTTCAATGGCTTAGTTCACACCAGTGCAGTCAGTTCCAGTGCGTTCCAGCTCCAGAAAAAAAAGTAGAACATGCTGCATTTTTCATGCACTGAACTATACTGGAACGTGCTAAAGGGCAACAAAACGCACTGGAATGCACCTACATGCACCAAAAAGGCACTGGAACGCACATGTCCTAAGAAAAAAAGGGGGAAATAACTGTACTGGACTGCATCAAAAACGCACTGGAACGGACCGGAGAAGCGTCAAAAACGCGCATGCAGAAAAGCATCCGGAACGCATCCGGACTGCGTTTCTATGGTGTGAACTGGTCCTTAGAGTGAACCTGTATTTTTCACATGACTGCAGACAGAATTTATTCCTCCCTTCCCTGCCGCCACTGCTCATCCTGCACACCTCATCCTCCAGGGTGCATGACACCCAGTGCCCCATTTATGTCTTTAATACATAGATGAAATACACATAAGGGAACGGTTTTGCCTGCCAAATGATTTCTATTTTTGTTCATTCTGTTCTCAAATTTGCACAGATCTTTTTGGCTTCAGGAGGCATTATTTTTCTCTGCTGCAGTTAAAGTGGTTGTAAACCCTTACATATGCCCGCTGAAGGGCCTGGCCCCAGGTGATTAGACATGTGCACTGCTGAAAAATTCTTTCATTTTTCGTTTCATTCCTTCTATTTTTTTTTTTTTTCGAGAATTTGGAATTCGAAAATTTGAAAATAAGAAAGAAAATCCAAAAATTTGAAATAATAACGAACTATAGGTATTGGAATTTCCTTGCAAATTTGGCTGTTGGTGAACGTAAGGAATACGAATTTATCCGAAGTTACCAATTATCTGAGGTAACGAATGCCGCATCTAAACAAATGGAACGGAACAAATTATTATTAATTGTAATAATAATAGTAATAAAAAGGTTTCATTATTATTATTATTATTATTTATTATTATTAATTTGTTACATTCCATTTGTTTAGTTACGACATTCGTTATTTCGGATAATTCGTACCTTCGGATAAATTTGTATTCGTTACGTTCACTAACAGCCAAATTTGCAAGGAAATTCCAATACCTATAATGCAATAGTTAAATTATTAGTTAGTTCAGATTTTCATTCTTATTTTCAGATTTTCTAATTTCCGAAATTCCAAAAAATGTGAAAATTCATATATTTCCGAATGAACGAATTTGTTGGAATTCGTTAAACTAATTTGGAACAAAACTAAATGCACCTGTCTACAGGTGATACACAGAGATTAAACAAATCCTCCTACAAACGTTGTACCTTTTTATCTGCAGTCTTCACTTCTCTATATCTGTTCAAAGTCCAGAATTTTTGAAGCTCGTCTGAGCCTTCATAAAACAGGGAGTGGAGAGCTGAAGTTACACTCTGCAGAGCTAACTGAGGTGAGCCCTGAGAGCTGATTGGTGGGAAGGGACCCCCCTCACACAGGAACAGAGCTGAGGCTGTCCATTACAAGCTGTGTGCTGGAGCTCTCTCCCATCACCTTTTTTTTCTTGTGGTGTCAGGAAAACTCATACAGATAACAGAGGAAGGAGGCAACAGACAGAAATAACATTGAGCCCTGGTTCACATTGGTTGTGTTTTGACATGCGATTTGACATTTCAAATCGCATGCCAAATCGGTGGCAATTGCCGGCAATGGCACCGTCCTAATCGGTGCGACGCTGCATTTGCAGCGCTGCACCCATTCCCAAAAGTAGTTTCTGTACTCCTTTTGGCGATTTCAGGTGCGATTTCCATTGACATCTGTGCAGCAACCAGCACAGATGTCTCTGAAATTGCACCTGAAATCGGGACTGACATCGGGAATGAAATGGTGCGAGTTCAGCTGAACCTCACACCATTTCATTCCCGCACCAGTGTTAACCTAGGCTTGGTGCTCTTGGGGACTTCCCTTTCACACTTGTGTGACCTGATTTCACTGCGTTTTTTGCTGTGATTTTACTGCGATTTTACCGCAATTTGGGTTTAGTACGACTTTGGTCTGACTTTAATGCAACTTTGGCTCAATGAAAACATATTACAAAGTCGTAAAGAAGTAGTACAGAAATCGCATCTATATTATTCAGGTGCGATTTGCATGAGACTTTGAGGGTTTAACATTGAAGTCTATGGACCTCAAGTTACATCAAAGTTGGACCAAAGTAATGCAGGGACTACTTGAAAGTCATACAGATATGAATGGTATTCATTGGAAATAATGGGGAATGACTTGTCATGCGACTTTGCAGCAGTGTTGCCAACCGCCCGTAAATTTACGGACAGCCAGTAAAAACAGGGCAGTTTTTTGGGTGTCCGTAAAAGTCTGTAGCAGCCGAAAAGTGCCAGTAAAAACGGTGGCCATCGGCTCCGGTCAGAGCTGCACATGTGCAATTACGGAAATTCCTGAGCAGCGAGTGAGAAGATCTGATCCTGGCCCTGAGACGAGTTGGACGACCACTCCTCCTGCTGCTAGCTAGTGCCTCTGCCCAGCCCATCCACCCTCAAATGAGGTTACTGCATTTTCCTGCCACACCACTGCTCCGGATGTAAAAAAAAAAAAAAATAAAAAAAAAAAAAAATAAAAAGGGGCAGACTCGATGGACTACTCAGTCTTTTTCTGCCGTCACTTTTCTATGTTTCTATGGATGGATCCTCCTGATTCCTTCCTGCCTCCCTGCTCTGGCTGACCCTGCAGCCCTCCTGGTGACAGTGGTGAGTGCAGTACCCTTCCTCTTCAATCCAGCCAAAAAGAGTCGGGACAGTGAGTGTGGGACTGTTTGACACCCACATTGTCTCTGCTTTCTCTGATAGACAGCCGCAAGCCAGGCTGCAGGAGTCTCTCTCTCTTAGTGTGAGTGTGCGCTGTATGAGTGCAGTGTGCACTGTATGAGTAGCAGGAGGTAATGGAAGGATGGTGTAAAGGAAACAGGAGGTGATGGGGATGGTGGGATGGAGATGGAGGGATGGAGACAGGAAGTCTTTAGAAGTGGGGACATAAATTCCGGTGATCCTAGTGGCTACCAGGGATTTCACCTCACTTTCTGTGGTGGTTATGGAACAGAAATTGAAGGGAAATCTCTACAATTTGACATGACAAAATTGATGGACTAAATAATCTGCTCTTATTATATTGAAAATAACAGAAATATGTTTTTTTTTACCTTGCTATCTACCTTAAATTGCACTGAAAACTGTAATTTTGTAACTTTCGTAAAATGTCAGTAAAAACGTGGCTGTGCCAGTAAATTTTGGGTGTCGTGTCAGTAAATTTCAATCTGGTAGGTTGGCAACACTGCTTTGCAGTCCCAAATCGCAGGACAACTCGCACAAGTGTGAAAGGGGTCTAATTGAGACAAGTGCACACTATAGAGCACACCTCACCACTTTTTGAGATGGGAACGAGGGACACCTATTAGTTAAAGTATGTAGGTATAGGACACGCCCCCTGACACGCCCCCTTAAAGGAGAATTCTACAAAGAAAAAAATTGTTAAATCCACAAGTGCTTCTTTTACCTCTACTATTCCTTTATATTGGCTGTTGAGATTTACAGATGCAGCGATTTAGAAGTTGGAAGAAAGGTTTAACACTGGGAAACACTTTTTGAAAGATAAAAAAAAATGCATTTTATTTACAACTATATAGATCAGATGAAAATGAGGAGGAAAGAGGGACATTGTTCCAAATCGCAGTCCATATTCCCATCGCACACATTCCTGGAATGAGCTCTAAAAGTCCTGGGTGCTGTAGTGACCGCCAGCTGGGTACCGGAACATGATCGATAATGTAGATATTCGCCAGCACACTAAGGATCTTCAATTTCGTCCAAACGCAGGACCCCTTCTGAAACGTCGCACTACGCTGTTTTGTGATGTGATCTTTCTTTATTTAAAAACTGCTTGGACGAAATTGAAGATCCATGGTGTGCTGACGAATATCTACATTATTGTTCCAAATCAGGGACAGTTGGGAGGTATAGAGGGATGTGCTTTGCTCATATTTCATGTCTGAGGTTTACAACCACTTTAAGTCAGACTTGCGGGTCTTGTCCCTCCCCCATCCTGTGATTGGACAATGAAATGAGATGCTGCAGACTGATTAGCTCCTCTCCCTACTCTCTCTTATCATTCGCATGCTCGTTGTTGGCACATAAGCACTGCAGCAGAGCTGAGTGGTTCCTTTCACTGCATTTACCACTTCCAGTCTGAGCTCTGTTGTACAGGGACTGCAAAAGGCTGATACCAAGCCAAATGCAGTTTACTGGTGCTGTGTTGTCTTAGGATGCACACAGCCCAGGCTCAGTAGCATGCATGCAGGAGCCACCTAGAGGAAGGAGAAGCTGACGGCAGGGGACTGCCAGAAGAGGAGGTAAGGGACCTTTCTGTGCAATATTGTCGCACAGAGTAGGTAAGTATGCCATCTAAATGCAATGTAAAGAAATGGGACATTAAAGGAGTTGTAAAGGCAGAAGGTTTTTTTTATCGTAATGCATTCTATGCATAAAGATAAAAAAAACTTCTGTATGTAGCAGCCCCCCCAGCACCGCCTAAGGGCCTGTTCACACCTAGGTGATTTGCGATTCGACTTGTATCACTCCAAGTCGCCTCAAATCGCCTGACATCAGAAACCCCATTGAAATTAATGGAGCCACCTTAATATGTGCTACTCAAGTCGCTCTGACTTCAGAGAGGCTTCTGGAAAGGTTCCTGTACTATTTCAAAGTGACTTCTAGGCGATTTTAGCCGATAGAAGTCAATGGAAGTGGCTTCCAAGTCGGATCACCGTCCTATGAAGATGCATCTTTGAAGCGACTTTACAGGAAAAAGAAAATAATTTTTGAAGGCAACTCCCCCCTCCCTCTCTTCTCTGATTGGCCACAGGCAAAGTTGCCTTGCATGGAGGTCGCTTCAGGTCGCGTTGTAATGCCCAAAGTAGCTCTGAAGTCACTTTCGAATCGCCTAGCAAAGTCGCCCCTGAAGTCGGATCGCCTAGGTGTGAACCGAGCCGAGTACTTGAGCCCCTTCTCTGTCCAGCGAAGTCCACGAGTGTGTAAGCCATCTGGGACACTCCTGAATGACTGAGACACAGCAGCGGTGCCATTGGCTCCCATAGCTGTCGATTAAAGTTAGTCAGCCAATCAGAGGAGAGAGGGGGTGGGGCCGGGTCAGGGCTCTGTGTCTGGATACATGGAGCTCTGACTCGGCTCGGGTGCCCCCCTAGAAAGCTGCTGGCTGAGGGGGCACTCGATAGGAGGGAGGGGGCAGGAGCAGTGAAGAGGAGGAATCCGGGCTGCTCTGTGCAAAACCAACTCCACGGAGGAGGTAAGAATAACATGTTATTTTTTTTAAAAACCAAGACTTTAAAATCACTTTAAATATATACCCATCAGGAGACCAAACAACACATAAACATACACCGTTTATAAAATCATCCAAAACTTTTATTATCAAAGCGTTAAAAATCCGAGGTAGTAGAAAACCCTTTGGTTATATAAAACATACACAGAATGAAGGTAACTGCACCTGACATCCAACTGTCAACATGTTTCACGGGAACTGCTTCCTCAGGACAGAGGCGCCAACCTTCAATATGTTGAGATGCAACTCTAAAGAACACATCAATACATAGAATATGGTATAAAAAAAAAAAAAAAAAGAATATGGTATTGCTACCAAGATATGGGCAGAGCCAAATGTTCCAATAAAGAACAAATTTGTATATTTATACAGGTTAAGATGACAAAATACAGTATTCAAGAAGGAAAAACTGTCCATATTGCTCGAATAGGATCAAAAAAAAAAAAAAAGAAATAATGCAAACACCTGTCCAAAAGAATGTTAGACCAGCATCTGGTTTGTGGGAGCGGGCCTGAGGGGAGGGAGTGGGGATACAAACACATTCTGCAATAAAATTCCAAATTCATGCTACAGCACTGAAAACTAAAACCACGTATGATCTTTGTCAGAATAAGGAAAAGCAAAACATTTGTGTGTGTATGTGTGTGTGTGTGTATATATATATATATATCTGTCTTTTATAACATTTAAAGCGGTAGTAAACCCGCCTGATAAAGAAAAAAAAAACAATCCTGCAAGACCATAGCATAATATGTTAATATGCATCTCATACTAACATATTATGAAATACTTACCTTAGAACAAGGCTCCCGATGCCCGAGTCGGTCAGCGCTAAGGACGCTGACATGATGATCCTCTTCTTTCTTGCGGGTATGTGGCTCCGGCGCTGTGAGTGGCTGGAGCCGCGTGACGTCACTCCCGCGCATGCGCGCGGGAGCTCCTCGTTCCGGCAGCCAGCTCTGATTTGCTGGCCGAATCATCAGAGCGCATGCGCCGCTAATGTCAGAGGCTGCATGCAGGGCGAATATCTCCTAAACCACGTAGGTTTAGGAGATATTCTTTTTACCTACAGGTATGCCTTATTATAGGTTTACCTGTAGGTAAAAACAGTACTTGGGGGTTTGCTACCGCTTTAAAGAGAAAACGATAGTGTTTGTATGTTTCAGGATTTGGTCGGTGGAATTAAAATTGTATGTATGTGGCTGAACGTTGATTCAGGATGCAGCCTTGTCAATAAGTGAATTAGAAAACCTCAACAGGAGAATGTAATTGATTAATGATTTAGTTGATTGAAGCAACCGATTCCAATGATGTGAAGTTTGATATAAGGATGTAATTTGTATATGCCATTTATGCTATTCCAATGTCTGAAGTAGGGTGCAGATGTCATTGCCTGAAACTGTTACTTGGATGGAATATCTGAATTGAATCGTTGAATAAATATGTGTGCAGCAATCCTTGGATTTTTTGATTCTATATACGACCAATGGGGTGGTCAGATTGCATTGCACAGTAAGTAGACCAGGTGCTGTTCACCACGTACCTTTGGAAATATATATAATGACTAGATATTATGCAAGAGGCAGAAATACTAAACAATTTATAATGTATTTGTGGCTTAAATTGTAGCCAGAACTAAGTGGTGTGGTTGTATACTGAGAGTGTTCAAAGGGTTGCCTGTTGTGTATCTCATATCAATAAAAAGAACACCTCAAAAAGGAGTGTTGTGGCTCACAAAGATGGAAAAAAACAACTGCCTCAAGGAGTCATTACAAATACTTTCCACAAAAACAATGTTACAAAAACCAAAAATGCATAAGAGGAAAAGGGCATCCTTCGATCTCTCCCAAGGGCCACTCCCCGATGCCCACAGGTCCAAAAGGAACACAGAATTTGCCCAATTGGTCCAAACTAGGGGACAACCGCCACCCCACGCCCCCCCCTTGCCACATCATGGCCCAGGTGGAGGAAATGCGTCTCACCAGATGGAATTGAAACACCATCCCTCATTATACAATCCAACAATACAATAAAAGAGCCCATGGGTTCCCCTTTCCTAGACAACTAGGGTGTCTACTTTTTTCTTCTAAAATCCAGAAAATGCTATCCGGTATGCTCTGACTGCTAGGTACGACTGCTCTGGGGGTGGGGCAAGGTATACTTCACCATATGAAGCTAACACTATATTACCAAAAGTATTGGGACGCCTGCCTTTACACGCACATGTACTTTAATGGCATCCCAGTCTTAGTCCATAGGGTTCAATATTGCATTGGCCCACCTTTGCAACTATAACAGCTTCAACTCTTCTGGGAAGGCTGTCCACAAGGTTTAGGAGTGTCTATGGGAATGTTTGACCATTCTTCCAGAAGTGCATTTGTGAGGTCAGGCACTGATGTTGGACAAGAAGGCCTGGCTCACAGTCGCCGCTCTAATTCATCCCAAAGGTGTTCTATCCAGTTGAGGCCAGGACTCTGTGCAGGTCAGTCAAGTTCCTCCACCCCAAACTCGCTCATCCATGTCTTTATGGACCTTGCTTTGTGCACTGTCCCAAATCATTTGGTGGAGGGGGGACTATGGTGTGGGGTTGTTTTTCAGTGGTGGGGCTTGGCCCCTTAGTTCCAGTGAAGGGAACTCTTAAAGAAGAAGTAAACCCTGATGGGGTTCCTCTTTAGTTCCCTGCAAAGTAAAAGCATAATGGGCTAGTATGCATCGCATACTAGCCCATTATGTGACAACTGCAATCGAAAACCTGCGCTGTGCCCTGTGGAGGCCGCATCCATGACTGTCCCTCTTCCCCCCCCCCCCCCCGTGACTGGCCGGAGTCACGTGACGTCACTCCTGCACATGCGTACTGGAGCCGCCAGTCACAGTTCGATGCTAGTGAAGAAACGGTTTCTTCACTGCGCTTGTGCCAATGACGTTGGCGCAGGCGTATACAGTGAATGTCTCCTAAACTGTGCAAGTTTAGGAGATATTCATGGTACCTACAGGTAAGCCCCATTATAGGCTTACCTGTAGGGTGAAGGGTTTACAACCACTTTAAGGCATCAACATACCAAGACAATTTCATGCTCCCAACTTTGTGGGAACAGTTTGGGGATGGCCCCTTCCTATTCCAACATGACTGCACATCAGTGCACAAAGCAAGGTCTATAAAGACATGGATGAGCGAGTTTGGGGTGTAGGAACTTGACCGACCTGCACAGAGTCCTGACCTCAACCCGATAGAGCACCATTGGGATTTTATGTGATAGACCAACACAAAGTGGCACATAATGTGAAGTGGAAGAAAAATGATAAATGGTTTTAAAAAATTTTTACAAACAAATATCTGAAAAGTGTGGCGTGCATTTGTTTTCAGCCCCCCTGAGTCAATACTTTGTAGAACCCCCTTTCACTGCAATTACAGCTGTGAGACTTTTTGGGGAGGTCTCTACCAGCTTTGTACATCTAAAGAGTGACATTTTTTGCCCATTCTTCTTTGCAAAATACCCCAAGCTCTGTCAGATTGGATGGAGAGCGTCTGTGAAGAGCAAGTCTTGCCACAGATTCTCAATTGGATTTAGGTCTGGACTTTGACTGGGCCATTCTAACACATGAATATGCTTTGATCAAAACCATTCCATTGTAGCTCTGGCTGTATGTTTAGGGTCGTTGTCCTGCTGGAAGGTGAACCTCCGCCCCAGTCTCAAGTCTTTTGCAGACTAACAGGTTTTCTTCTAAGATTGCCCTGTATTTGGCTCCATCCATCTTCCCATCACTCTGACCAGCTTCCCTGTCCCTGCTGAAGAAAAGCATCCCCACAACATGATGCTGCCACCACCATGTTTCACAGTGGGGATGGGATGTTCAGAGTGATGTGCAATGTTAGTTTTCAGCCACACATAGTGTTTTCCTTATAGGCCAAAAAGTTCAATTTGGTCTCATCTGACCAGAGCTCCTTTTTCCACATGATTGCTGTGTCCCCCACGTGGCTTCTTACAAACTGCAAATGGGACTTCTTATGGTTTTCTTTCAACAATGGCTTTCTTCTTGCCACACTTCCATAAAGGTCAGATTTGTGGAGTGCATGACTAATGGTTGTCCTGTGGACAGATTCTCCCACCTGAGCTGTGGATCTCTGCAGCTCCTCCAGTGTTACCATGGGCCTCTTGGCTGCTTCTCTGATTAATGCTCTCTTGCCCGGCCTGTCAGTTTAGGTGGACGGCCATGTCTTGGTAGGTTTGCAGCTGTGTCATACTCTTTCCATTTTTGGATGATGGATTGAACAGTGAGATGTTCAAAGCTTGATATATTTTTTTTTATAACCTAACCCTTCTCCACATCTTTCTCCCTGACCTGTCTGGTGTGGTCCTTGGCCTTCATGATGCTGTTTGTTCATTAAAGTTCGCTAACAAACCTCTGAGGGCTTCACAAAACAGCTGTATTTTTATACTGAGATTAAATTACACACAGGGGGACTCTATTTACGAATTAGGTGACTTCTGAAAGCAATTGTTTCCACTAGATTTTAGTTAGGGATATCAGAGTAAAGGCCCATACACATGGTACAACAATTGGCCAACAACGGTTATCCAACAGCCTGTTGTCCGATAATCCGGCCGCTAGTACGCACAATCCAACAGCCAATTTCCAATTGTTGGCCAACAGAAGTTGTCTGAGAAGACTAGAAAACTTTTGTTGGCCAACAAGGCGTTGGCCAATTGTTGGCTCGTGTGTACAGAAGTTGGCCCAATAAAAAGTTGGAAGTACAAACACGCATGCTCGGAATCCAGGAAGTGTTCAGTCGTGTAACCTGTGTTCCTAATTCACATTCAGCTGAACTTCCTCTTTATACGCTCGTAGCACGTCACTACTTTCGGCTTTGTTGGCCGATTACTTGACTAATGTCAGTACACTAGACACAACCGACAGCCAATTTGGATAAAAGTTTTTCATGTTCCTGGCATCCAATCAGATTCTTGTTCAATTCTTTATTCTGAGCTAGAACACCATGGTGTAGTGGATAGCACTTTTGCCTGGCAGCAAAAGGATCGCTGGTTCGAATCCCAACCACGACACTACCTGCCTGGAGTTTGCATGTTCTCCCTGTGTGGGTTTCCTCCGGGTACTCCGGTTTCCTCCCACACTCCAAAGACATGCTGGTAGGTTAATTAGATCCTGTCTAAATTGGCCCTAGTATATGTATGAATGTGAGTTAAAGTAAGCTCCTTGAGGGCAGGGATTGATGTGAATGTATATATATGTATATATAATATGTAAAGCACTGCGTAAATTGACAGCGCTATATAAGTACCTGAAATAAATAAAATAACAGAAACCCTCCATTCTATAGCTGGATTTTCCTCCTCTCTGTGACTGTAGACTGTTGGGGATTTTCCATCAGGCCGGCATGTATTTGAATATTCAGAGAGGCACAGAGCTCCCTTTCATGCAATAATTTCATCACAAATCACACGACTTTGCTGCCTGAGAATAGAGATATTTATAACATTACTGCAGGCCTACGCTTGCTGCTGGTTTGAATTTACAGATGATAAAGAGTCCATAGACTTTCAGCAGTTTACTAATAAAATAGAAGCTGAACTTTAATCTGCTTGTATTTGCTGTCCTGGTTCCTTTTTTAGCACTGCCCCCCATCAATATTCATCATAGATTAAAATAAACCCTTTCTGTTTTCAATATACAGCTTATTATAGACTCAGTGACATTATCACTGGGTCTCTGTGCTCTTCTATGCGATTCAGGCAGATCACGGCTGCTGGGAGGGATGAGCAGGGTGCTGTGCATAGCTTCCTGAAAACATCACAGCTCCCTGGCTTCATACTCCTCCTTAAAGCCGTGTTAAACTCAGGTAAAAATAAATGGAAAAAAAAAGAAAACTAAAGCAGCCATCACATCTAAGGATTGCTATGCTGCAATATTTTACATTTTTGATTTTCATACAGCTTTAAAGCGCCCACCCCACTGAAAATTAAAAGTCAACAGCTACAAATACTGCAGCTGCTGACTTTTAATATAAGGACACTTTGGCCCCTTTCACATGGACGCCCCGTTCTCCTCTATGGAGCGGTGACATGTCCGCTGACACCCGCTGCTCTCCGATCCGATTTGTGATCCGAAAAGTCCGACGGATGAAAACCCTATTTTTCCATCCATCTGCGGATCGGATCAGATGACAGACGGTCCATTTTTCATCCGATTTCCCATAGAGGAGAGCGGCGCTCTGACAGATCCGTCTCCGTACAGTGATTGGAGATGGATCAGTCATCCTTCGGCTCAGCGGGGATCAGCGGATCGATCCCCACTGAGCAAAATGGACAGCGCCGTGTGAAAGTTGCCTTACCTGTCCAGGGAGCCCGTGATGTCTGTGGATCGGCTGTTTGTGCAGCTGCCACCATTGCTGGTAAGGGAACCTGGCAGTGAAGCCTTTCAGCATCACATCCGGTTCCCTATTGCGCTTTCTAATTGGGCCAGAAGGAGGAGGGGGGCCGAACTTCTGAGAGACGGCAGCGCCAAATGTGGCACTGGGGGGGGGGGGGGGTGGCAACGAAAAAGCGGAAGTTCCACTTTTGGGTGGAACTCCACGTTAAGTAGACAGGATCTCAAGAGGAGTTCTGCAAATATTAAGATGCTTTGATGGGTGGATGTCAGTGTGGAGGAGTGGGCGTTCCTAGGCAGGCTGCCTACATGTGATGCTGACCCCATGATTGAAATAACTGAAATTCAACAAATGAATTGGGTGGGCCAGGGACAGTCAGGTAGGGAGGGAAGAGCTAGATGATGATGGACAACTTCCAGCTTGGAAATGAGGTACGCTCTATCTGACTTCATGGAGCATCTAATGCAGTGTTTCTCAACTCCAGTCTCATCAACAGGTCATGTTTTCAGGCTCTCCATTTATTTTGATCAGTTTCACTGCCTTAGTAATTACCACAGCTGTTTCATCTGAGGGAAATCCTGAAAACATGACCTGTTGGAGAAACACTGATCTAATGTAAGCTCACAGTGTGCAGTGAAATCGGAGTAAGCAGTTTCAGTACAGGGGAGGAGCTCAGCTTTCCTATGCATGGGTTAGCTGCTTGTTGTTTTTGTCTAGGGGATTTCAGAGCGGAGATATACTTACCTAATCCTCCAAAAGCAAGACCGGTCCCCACCGCTCCTACCCCGCCACCACTTGACATGGGGGAGCGCTGTTTTCGGGAGGATCGAAGGATCAGGCGAGTATACAGCTTTTTCATTCAAGAGTCATTTTTCTGACCACAAAAAAACGCAGAAAGCTTAAAAACTCCCGAGAACGCAGCTCACCGGAATTTTTTTGCCAGTTTTTTTTTTTTTTGATCCATTAAAAAAAAAGAAAAAGCTCAAAAACGCTAGTGCATTAATGCTAATAAAAGCTGAGAAACTCGCTACAAGGCTACTGGCGTTTTTAGAACGTTTTTTTAACGTCCAGTGTGCATGAAGCCCAAGGGAACTGTTTTACCCTCAGTTGCATTTCAGTCCATCCAGTCCTGAGATTTACCCAGCTCTGACGAGCAGTAGGCCTCATCTTTCCCTGCTTCAGTTTCACTTTCCCTTATGAGTCTTCTCCCTGCCTCCACCCTTTCACTGGATGGTGGAAGTAGGAGCAGCAGATGGGTATGCTCATCTCTTTCTGCTCC
>BLSH010005047.1:504628-524601 GCA_018402905.1 Glandirana rugosa
CACAGGTTGGGGGGGGGGGGTGAGACGTGTAAGTATTACTGAACTGAATCAGAGAAAAATCGGGTCTCCTGCCCTGCCAGATACAGATGTGCTGTGTGCCAGAGCTGTGCATAACTCTGGACTGGATAGACAGAAATACAAATCCATGTACAGTTTCCCCGTATGTAATTCATTTGTTATTATGTAGCTCTTTGAGTAGAGTTCAGCTTTCAAATGACACAAGATTTTCCTGACATACATTATATGTAGATTTTGTGTTTACACATTGTTACTGACATATAATAATTCCCACTTTATCATTTCTGATTTCAGGTCCCACCCAAGGTATGTTGATATTTTATCATTTTCTAGATCAAGGTCACTTTTTATTATTTTAGAAGGTGAGTATAAATATATGACAGCATGTAGTCATGGAGTACTGTATACATTACTCCCTCTGTTTAATCCTGGTAGTAAGTGGTCAAGATCCAGTAGCCCAGAATCTGCATTTTCAGAGGGCTCAATGAAAAAAAATCTAACAGATTCCTCCATCCACACAAAATAGATAAATGTAAGAAACCCTCCAGCCGAGACATTGCACTCTAACAGCAGTGGGGATGGCCACAAACTGATCAAAATTCACCAGTTAATCAGTGTATGGCCAGCTTTGAATCCCCTATAATGCCATTTTTCTTTCTTTTTTTATGGTCTGTCTATTTCCTATTGGGGAGATTCTCCTAATTCCTGCCTCAGAGGCATAACAGGAAATGAGTGGAAATCTCCCCAAAGCCAGGTAAAATTCCCTCTTTGACTTTTGTTACTGAAACAAGTGCTACCATGGGAAGATCTGCTCTTCTGCTCTGGTGACAGCTGTAAATTTCAGGATTTCCCATCACATCCTGTCCTGGTAGCAAAGGTCAGCAGGACAAATATAGAGAGTTAATCTCCCCAACGTTGACACAGACAGCAATAAAAAAAAAAAAAGCCCTCACCCATCACTACTATTAAAGAAAATAAATAAAATAAAATAAAAAAAAAAGCAGTTTTGGCTTTAGATGCACTTTAACCATTTGGCAACCAGTGATGTACCAGTGCGCTGCTGGATTGGAAGGGTGATATCTTGTTTATCGCTGCAGCAATGATTGAGATAACAATATTTTTTTCTGTCTGCAACCCCCTTCACAGTAAAAGTGATCCTAGCAGCTAAGAAGCTGCTAGATTTCTTTTACAGGCAGCGGAAGCCCAGTAAGGAAACCAACGGCATCTGGTTCCTGGGACACAGTGAGAGCAACTGATGCTGTTCCACCCACTGTGTGACTTCAGAAACCAGAAGCGACAAGGATTCGGTGTCATGTATACAAGCCATTACTGGCTCTAACAAGCATCTGATCAAACCGATCTAGGTTTGATCAGATGCTTTGAATGCTAGAGGAGAGATCTGGGGTCTAATAGAGACCCCAGATCTCTCCATAAAGAGAACCTGTCAAGGCCCGTGCTATCATGAGTGTTGTTCACCAATAAATAATAAAATAATATTTAAAAATTAAAGTGCCCCAGTACTCACACATAGGTTCCACATGCATATGTAAATGGCAGGTTTTTAGGTACTATAGTTTATGGGGGGCCATTCCACGGGTGGACGCAATTTTAAAGTGTGACCTATTTGGTATCTAATTACTCGGGGTATCATCATCTTTTATATTTTACCAAGCAAATTGATATTATATTGTGTTTTTTGCATTAAAATGAATTGACCGAAGAAAAATCTGAATACCCACCATTTTATTCTCTAGGGCTTTTGATTACACAATATATAATGTTTGGGGGTTCTAAGTAATTTTCTAGGAAAAAAAATGTTTGTTTTTTTTTAGATGTAGGAGAGAAGTGTCAGAATAGGCCCAATGTTGAAGTTGGTACTATATCTAAAGCCACATTTTTGTGTGCTCTGCTTTTGTTGCAGATGCGAGGACAGACCGATGTTCACCTGAATAGAGATTTCTTCCTGCGGAACAAGGCCAAAGATCGCTCAGACACCTTCATAAATCTCCGAGAGGTTCTGAACAGATTCCGGCTGCCAGCTGGGGAATATATCATTGTACCATCGACCTTCGAGCCCCATAAAGTGGGAGACTTCTGTGTGCGGGTTTTCTCAGAGAAGAGTGCAGAGACACAGTAAGTATCCCATGATAATGACCTAGGTTGTGGTTGAAGTTTGACCAGCCTGCAGAAGAACCAAATTCAGACATTAAAGCGGTTGCACTGCATACTAGCTCATTATGAAATACCCCAGAACAAAGCTCCCACAGGGCTACCCGGTGCCCGCAGAGGGAGCAGACATCTTCCCTGTGGGGATTCTTCCGGGTTCGCTGTGAGTGGCCAGAGCCACGAGACGTCACTCCCGCACATGCACACGGGAGCCTATCTTTCCGGCAGACTTTCCGGCAAGGTCTGGCGCTATGCACCGGGCCTTCGCCGGGACATTACTGTGCATGCGCCGTGACATCAGCGGCTGTATGCAAGTGGAATATCTCCTAAACGGTGCAAGTTTAGGAGATATTCATTCTACCTACAGGTAAGCCTCATTATAGGCTTATCTGTAGGTAAAAATGTGTGTTGAGGGTAGACAACTGCTTTAAGCACAAGGGCTGTGATCTGTTAAAGTGGACCTGTCACTATAAACGGTCATAGCATCTATTATGTTCTTGACATCCTATCAGATGAGAAGAGTAGTCAACTACATAAAATAAGTTCTGCCTGTTTTTTTTATATTTAATTATGCACTTGCCAGCATTCCACATTTTTCTAAGTTTTGTAAGCACTTGCATCCAAGAGGATGGGGCTGTAGTTCAGGTGTGTGTGGTGGAAAAGGTGGGGCAATACACTGATTTTCGGCTTTGGATCTGTTCAGGTTTTAAAAAGTAAGTCCACCCAAATCTGGTTTGGTAAGCTGCATAAAAGCATATCTAGACTCAATAACAAAAAATATTACATTGCAGCTTACCAATCCTTAGATTTAGTGGTAACAGTATTTTTTCTTTAGGCTTTTTACTTTTTTAATTTGCTTTGTTTTCACCTATTTATCCTGCCAGTTAAAGTCTTAGGGTGAAATCCCTCACTCACTGGACTGTATCTATAGAGAAGGAGCATTGTCAGCCTAGGAGAGAACTACAGAATACCTCCCCCTCAGATATACAGTGGGTATAGAAAATAATCACTCCCTTTTAAAATAATCACATTTTTTTGCTTTGCAGTTTGAAATGAAGACAAACACTGTGGGGTTGGTTTACTAAAGCTGGAGAGTGCAAAAACTGGTGCAGCTGTGCATGCTAGCCAATCAGCTTCTAACTTCAGCTTGTTCAATCAAGCTTTGACAATAAAACCTTGAAGCTGATTGGTTTCTGTGTGGAGCTGCACCAAATTTTGCACGTTCAAGCTTCAGTAAATCAACCCCTGTGTTTTTTTTATCCAGCTGTATTTACTCAGTGCAACTTATAACATCCAAGTGAAAGATATAACACCAACATGTCAGAAAAAAAAAAACAAATTTAAAAACAGAATCACTGAGTTGGAAAAAGGGTCACCCCCTACCCCCCCCCCCTAAAAAATGATTTGTAAACTCAAAAACTCAATCAGGTGTAGTTAATCACCTTCTCAATGGCACACAAAGCCATTTGGCTTTCAACTGTGATAAGCTGTGGTCACTTTGATTAGCTCAGCATGAAAAGTGATTTCCTGGAGCATTTCAGTCCCTGGTAGTGAAACGGAAGCAAACAATTAACCATGGGTGGCAAGGCACTGTCAAAAGATCTCCAGGATTAAGTTGTGGGCAGTCACAAGTCAGGAGATGGATACAAAAGCATTTCAAAGGCTTTATCAATGCATAGAAGCACAGTGAAGTCGTATATAAAAAGTGGAAGGTATTTGGTACAACACAGACCCTCCCTCGATCAGGATGTCGCTCCAAACTGGATCTAAGAGCCAGGCGGAAACTGGACAGTGAGGCTACCAACAGGCCTACAGCAACTTTGAAGCCGTTGCAGGAATTTATGATAAAGAGAGATCATTGTGTGCATGGGACATCAATATCGCAAATTCTCAACAAATGTGGCTTGTATGGAAGGGTTGCAAGAAAAAAAACACTCCTCAGGAAAGGCCACACAGTCATGACTGAGCTTTGCCAGAATGCCCCTTGAAGATTCTGAGGCATGGAAAAAAGGTGTTCTGGTCAGATGAAAATTGAATTATTTGGCCCCAACACCAAACAATATGTCTGGCAAAGATCCATTACAGCTCCCCATCCAAATAACACAATTCCTACAGTAAAGCATGGAGGTGGTAATATTCTGTTATGGGGGTGTTTCTCTGCAGCAGGGACTGGAGCGCTTGTCAGGATAGAAGGAAAATGGAATGGGGCAAAATAACCATCAAATTCTTGAGGATAATCTGCTGCCCTCTGCCAGAAAGTTGTCAATGAAAAGAAGGTTTACCTTCCAACATGACTATAACCCAAAGCACACAGCAAGAATGACCACACAGTGGTTGAAGGAGAAAAGGGTGACTGTCCATTTCTGACTTCAAGAATGCAGTCCACAAACCGTCACCATCAAATTTTTCTGAACTTGAGCAATTCTGCAATGAAGAGTGGGCAAATATTGCAAAGTCTAGATGTGCAAAGTTAGTAGAGACATCCCAACAGACTAAAGGCTGGAATTAAAGCAAAATGTGTTTAAAAAAAAAATACTGTCACAAGGGGGTGATCCTTTTTCCGTTTTTTATTTTTTCTGACATGTTGGTGTTATATCTTCACTTGTATGTTATAAGTTGCACAGTAAATACAGCTGGGTAAAACAAAAACTGTGTCTGTCTTCATTTCAGGCTACAAAGTAACAACATGTGATTATTTTAAAGGGGGTGATTCTTTTCTATACCCACTGTAGCTGGGAACAATCAAACTCATAACAGTGCAGCAGAGAGCACAGGAAGTTATTAGCTCACAATATTTCTGGCAGAATGATCGGGCATTTTTTTGGCACTTATAACAGATATAAGAAAATGCATTGAATGTAATATTTAACAGACCAAAATGGACCAAATGTAGTGGTACCCCCAAAGGAGCTGCTGATTTATTTGACCCGGGCCTCCCTCTGATTATCCTGCAGCCAGTCACAACGAATTTTCACACTGTCAGCTGCATACACACTATCATGCTCATTACTCCAATGACCAGTCTAGGGGATGAGTTTAGATGCTTTATTGCAGAACTTGGATAGGAGAAGGGAATGGATGGGATACTCCAAGTTAACTAACTCCAAGCAAGGACAACTTCTCCCTATCTCTGTATAGCAGACTGTCGGTGGCACTACGTAGCAGACTGATCTCAGTGATGCAGATGGCAAACTGATCCCAGTGAAACAAATCTCTTTTTAGGCAGTAGAGGATAAGCTGGACTTTGTTTCTTCAAGACACTCACCAGTGTCTCCTTTCTAGCTCACACACCCAGTTGGCTGACTAGGAGGAGCAGGAGGGAGATTCAGGGATCCCTTTTGAGGTCTGTACTCAAACCATGTCCCAGGACAGCTGGCAGCTCTCTTAACACTTCCAAGCGACACTTTGCCACTGTGATACCAGACAGGATCCAAGGACGTCCACCCTCTGTCAGCTTGCAGAGGAACTCTGGGCTGTAGCTTCAGCAACTCCAGCTAGGCCTCGACCAGGCCCAGCATCCAACAGCCTCCTGGATAGGCCTCAGGCCTAGTAGCCAGGAGCTGAACACACACCTCCACCCCTGAGGTCTGGGTGGGAAGGAACTCCTGACCTTGAGCCCATGTGCTCCTTTTTATATGAATGTATTCACTCAAAATGCAGTGGGGCACCTCACCTGCTAATTGGTCAGAACTACATCCATATACAACTGCTCTCACTGGCTGGGTTTTCCTCCCACTGTCCAATAGGAACCCATACTACTGGACAGTGTAAAACTTTCCAGACCACATGAATTAGCACCAGAGCACACTGAGAAGACCTTACATAAATCAAGGCTCTCTGATAAGCAGAGAGCATCTAAATTTACCTATCTGCTCCCCTGTTGAGCAGAGAAAGCCAAAAGCTATATATACTCACTAACACCCAAACTAGGAGGGTGCTACACAAATAAGACAGGTCCATTATTTGGGTAAGTCGTGTGACCTCTTCTACCTCCATCCCTAGTCTGCACTATGGAGCTATTTCTTGGGCTGCATTCCCTGTTTTGCTACTAGAGAATACAAGGTCATGATTAAGAGCCAGTAGTATCAGATGCTAAAATTGTTTTGGCCAGTGTAGCTTTTAAGAGTAAAGACAGTGAGGATCGATGCCACCAGGACTGGAATGTAACATGACAGACTTCCCTCTCCTTTCTCTCGCTCTCCTTTCTCATCTATCTATCTATCTATCTATCTATCTATCTGCTTCTCAGTCCTTAGATGTGATGGCTGCTTTGGCTTTCCTTTTTCCGGGCTTAGTTTTCTTTTTCACCTGGTGATCATGCAAGTAAAACACGCTTCCTGTCCTAGGGTGGCTACGTTCAAGTACAGTAGAACCTCGGATTGCGAGTAACGTGGTTAACGAGCGTTTTGCAATACGGGCATTTTTCTTTTTTAATTCTGACTTGGTTTGCGAGCTCTATCTTGCAAAAAAAAGCAGAATTAAGCCTCAGTGTATGCAATACGGCATGTGGCCAGGGGTGCAGGGGCGCTGGTGAGGCTCGGAGACCCTCGGAAGCATTTGGAAATACCAAAAGTGTAAACAGTTCCTGAACATTTCCGAATGCTTCCAAGCGTCTACGAGCCTCATCAGCGGCACCACACCTCTGTCAACATGCAGTTTTGCATACACCAGTGCCCCCGAACTACTGGTCACATACAGTACTGCATTGACAAGCAGTCACTGTGTAACAAATTAACTGAGTTTCCATTGTTTCCTATGGGGAAACATGCTTTCATGCATTGTTTAATTAACCTGGACTAACTGATCAATTTTAATGCTTTCAGGGTTGTCGATGATAAGATCGAGGCCAACATTGAAGAAGTAAGATTTACTTTTACATCTTTTAAAATATATTATTCCCATTAAAGTAGTATTAAACCCTCAGTGTTTGTTTAGCTTAACACATTGAATACAATAAAACAAACGTTCCCTAATAAACTATTTGTTAAAATCCTTACCCAAGCACTTACAGTTTACAAGTCTCAGTGCAGCTGCTAGCTCTTGCTCTCTTAATGCTGCTTCCCTGAATTTCTGGTCTTCACTAGAAAGAGTTAACAATGGACAGTGTAGACTCAGGCCAATATGTTATATTGGAGGGGTGCAGGTTAGTGCTTTGCCATCCTTGGCTATGGGCTGTGTGTTTTTATAGAGGGGGAGACACAACTCTAGACCCTGGATTAAGGCTGACTCTATAGGATGCAGCAAGAGAAAGGAGCCATCCTGAAATGGGAAACCTGAGGCTGCAGTCATGGCATTAAACTTAAATTGGAACAGGCAAGGATTAAAAAGGTAAAGAAGCTGCATAGCAAGTAAATGATTAAACCAGCTGCTGAAAGTTTTAAAAAATTGGTACTTCATATCCTTTTTATATTTAATATTTATACAAAAACTTTATTTTACAAATAAACAAATAATATTGGTTGCATTCGCGTTACAGAGTACCTTAATAGAGCACAGCAGGAGCTGTTTACTTTCAGACTCTTTTTTATTTTATTTTTTAACTCCATACAGCCCTGGCCTGCACAGACATGGAGGTTGTGGGTTCCCTACTATGACTGTTTTTCAGTTCATTTATCTGGTAGCCATTTTTAAAGGGCTGTTACCTATAAGTTATACAGTTTTCTTAGAGTGTTTTATGCAAGTTTTTAGCAGCAAGGATGTAAATAAAATGATGGGTATGAATAGCTCCAAAATCACAATTGATGCATCTGGTTTGAACATTGCTTGTGACATGTAGACAGTTTCTGACTCCTCTAGAGGGTGATCATTGAAACCAAAATCAGAAAGAAGTGTCTCAGCTTGTTCTTCACTTTAATAGGCTAAAAAATAACTTTTGTGCACCACCGTTTTATCCTCCAGTTACTTGTTTAAGAATGGATAGGTAATTCCCTGACTACAATTATTGGAAACATATATACTGCTCATATTTAAGCAGCATATATGTCTACCGTGTATGTTTTTTACACTCACCTCAACATGACGGATTTGTTCATTCACTGTTTTTGAAAGCTTACTCCTCGAAATATATTAACTTTGCCAACTAAAAATATTGCTTACATTTTAACTTTCCCAAACGGTTCACATATATGCAAATTGGATGCGTTTTGAACAGCATCCGATTAGCATAACATGTGAACCAATCTGGCTTTTAAAGGAGCCGGTTCACATATACTGTACACTATATTGTCAAAAGTATTGGACACCTGCCTTTAAACGCACATGACCTTTAATGGCATCCCAGTCCTAGTCCTTAGGGTTCAATATTGAGTTGGCCCACCCTTTGCAGCTATAACAGCTTCAACTCTTCTGGGAAGGCCATCCACAAGGTTTAGGAGTGTTTCTATGGGAATGTTTGACCATTCTTCCAGAAGCACATTTGTGAGGTCAGGGACTGATGTGGACGAGAAGGTCTGGTTTGCAGTCTCCGCTCTAATTCATCCCTAAGGTGTTCTTTCGGGTTGAGGCCAGGACCCTGTGCAGGCCAGTCAAGTTCCTCCATCCCAAACTCACTGATCCATGTCTTTATGGTGCGCAGTCATGTTAAGACAGGAAGAAGCCATCCCCAAGCTGTTCCCAAAAAGTTGGGAGCATGAAATTGTTCAAAATGTCTTGGTATGCTGACGCCTTAAGAGTTCCCTTCACTGGAATTAAGGGACCAAGCCCAACCCCTGAAAAACAACCTCACACCATAATCCCCCCTCCTCCAAATGATCTGGACCAGTGCACAAAGCAAGATCCATAAAGACATGGATGAGTGAGTTTGGGGTGGAGGAACTTGACTGGCCTGCACTTCAACCCGACAGAACACCTTTGGGATGAATTAGACTGGAGACTGTGAGCCAGGCCTTCTCATCCACATCAGTGCCTGACCTCAGAAATGCGCTTCTAGAAGAATGGTCAAACATTCCCATAGACACTCCTAAATCTTGTGGACAGCCTTCCCAGAAGAGTTGAAGCTGTTATAGTTGCAAAAGGGTGGGCCAACTCAATATTGAACCCTACTGACTAAGACTGGGATGCCATTAAAGTTCATGTGCATGTAAAGCCAGGCGTCCCAATACTTTTAACAATATAGTGTATGTGGGCTGGTTGCCATGCAAATTTTAAAAGGGTCCTATGCATTTTTCAGTCGATTCAGGTTTTGAAGGATTTCAAATTCGCACCTGAATCACGTGTGAACCGCTGAATGGAAACTGCACCAGACTTTGCACCAAGACCAGACCCGTCAAAGATTCCCAATAGTCTTGCCATTCTATCAAAAGTCTGTGCTTAAAGCTCCATCCAGTATCAGCCATGTGATCAAATGCTGTGGCACAGGTCACATGATCTCTGCAGAAGGGACCTCGGCTTATTCTGCTCTTCAGCAGAGATCATATGGCCAGTTCCTAGGCATGTGGTCATGTGACCAGTGCCAGAGGGAGCCCAGAGCACAGATCTTTGCAAGAAAAGGAAAGAGCATCAGAGTCTGTTTTAGCATTTAAGTATTTATAGGAACAGTGTAGTTACAATGGTGGTGTTTACATTATGGTTCTATTTTACTACTTTCCTGGGCATAATCTGGACTGAAGTCACAGCATTTTTTTTTTATTTTTAGCCGGATCTTAGTGAAGATCATATTGATCCAAACTTTAGAAAGTTGTTTCTGCAGCTGGCGGGCGAGGTGAGTTCTATACTTTTTCTATATATTTGATTTTCCTTATGAGAATTCTTTGTTACGGGGGCTTTGTCTATGACTTTTTTATGTCTGTGGAAGGGGTAAGATTAATTAGTATACACAGGCAGGATGGAAGATTAGGTTGGTTATTTCCTGATACAGCTACTGAACACACCTAAAGACACAGATACACAGCAAATATTAGAGCAGCAAATATTATTGTCATTATACAGGATTTAGATAGCGCCAACAGTTTGCACAGCGCTTTACAATGTGTGTGTGTGTGGTGGGGGGGGGGGGGGGCCACAGTAGAATTACAATAGGGTACAACACAGAAGGAATAGGAGGGCCCTGCTTATGGAGCTTACAATCTAAAGGGAGGGGAAGGTGGTACAAAAGGTAATAGCTGCAGGGGGTGATCTGATGGGGTGACTTTGGTACAGTTCTTTGGTGGAGGTGGGATAGGCTTCCCTGAATAAGTGAGTTTTCAGGAATCGTCTAAAGGCGAACAGGTTAGGAGCTGACTGGACATACTGGGGCAGGGAGTTCCAGAGGATGGGAGGAGGTAAGGGAGCTAGAGAGCAGGAGGTCTTGGGAGGAGCGGAGAGGATGATTTGGGCGATAGCTGCAGGTGAGATTGGTGATGTATCTGGGGGCGATGTTGTGGATGACCTTGTATGTTGTGGTCAGTATTTGTAATTGTATAGGATAGGGTAGGGGAAGCCAGTGAAGGGATTGGCAGAGAGGAGCAGCAGTCACGGAACGGTTAGTAACCACGTTTCAGCTATGCAAATATATACCTACATAGAAGTAGGTACCTTTCATCCTGAAAGATACTGGTGGTGTTTCTTGGTTTGTAGTGCTGTGCATTGATTGTTCTATACTGCAATTCATCTTATGTGAGCAGGGGTCCCTGATCGAACGATAACCACTAGGAATCTATAAGTCTAAACGGCAATGTGAGAATTGTGTGCAATATTTCCTTTGGGTACATTTTGCAATCATGGTTTAAAAGCCAAACTCGAGGCAGATCTGAAAATACACTGATAAATAGAGTTATGTATTTAAATATCATCAAATGTATTTTTAATGCAAGAAGTGTAAATACCTGAAACTCACTTGGTGTTTGCCTCTTGTATTCCCCAATGTACAGCAGCATTGAGATTGGAAGATGCAGGGGTGGGATTGGGAGCCAATCGGGTGTGCTGAATGTATATATTCTAGCAAGGAACATGCTGAGTAGAATGGAGAACAGAGGGATGGCTCATAGGTAGGCTGCTGCTCCTTTATTATCCAGGCTAGGGGAGGGCGGGTGACCAAGTTCAATTTTCTAACTGCACCAGAGAAAAATTGGGTCAACAGCCTGGTTCTGCTGCCTGGCAGTGCTGTGTAAATCTAAGGACTGGATGGTGAGAAATATCATTTTACAGGTAAACCAAGTTCCATATACTGTATGTATTTCAGTAGTGTATTTAGCTGTTTGCCTGGTGTCCAGCTTTAAACATGTATGAACTAACAATACTCTGTTTGTCTTGTATGCACAAGAGACATTGGTGGAAGAACTGGAAGTTATTTGCCTACAGTTCTCTCACCACTTTTCAGCTATGCTGTTTGCTTAGCTGAATACTGGCCTACTTTTGAAGCTTCATCCACCATTTTCCAACTAACCCTGTGTTCTGGTTTGATTCTTTCATTGGCATAGATCTCACCAGAGGTATGGTCGTTTCTAACAATGCGTGCTTTTTCTAGCTACTGTCCTGCCCTGCCCATTCTGTCCTCTCCTCTCATATGCTGCATCTGCTACACCGAGTAATCCATTGCTTAGCAATCTAGAATCTGTACCTCTGACTTACACATGAAAAGGAAGGCAAGCTGCCAGGGCCCAGCTGCCAAGCCAAGTCACAGGTTTGAACAAAACTGCAACAGTAACTAGAAGGTCAGATGACCTCTTTTTTTGGCCTCCATAGAAAGGCTCCATTATATGGCCAAAAGTTTGTGGGTAGATCTATGTGAGCTAATTGGACATTTCATTCCAAAACTTTGGGTGTCAATTTGGAGTTGCTCCCTTTTATGACCATAATAGCCTCCACTCTTCTGGATGGCTTTCCAAAAGATTTTTGTAATATATCTGTCATCTATCTTCAGCTGAAACCGCATATGTGAGGTCAGGTTCTGTTTGAAATCGTTCACAGTCAGTGTTCCAATTCATCCCATTGGTGATCAGTAGGGTTGAAGTCAGGGCTCTGTGCAGGCCACTCAAGTTCCTCCACTCCACAGTCATAAAACCATGTCTATATGGAGCTGGCTTTGTGGACAGAGACACAATGATGCTGGAACAAAAAGGGTCTTCCACAAACTGTTGTCCCAAGGTTAGAAGTACTGAATTGTCCAAAGTGACTTTGTATGCTGTAGAATTAACAGTGCCCTTTACTGAAGTCATGTGAACTCAATACTTTAGAGTTCAGAGTTTAGAGAAAGTCCATGTGCTTTGGACCATAAAGTGGTTAAGTTGCTTTCACTGGTCCATGTAAAGCCACAATATTTAACTATTCCCAGGAGGCTAAAGATGACAATCCATCATGGCTGCTACAGCTGTGTCATGTTTTCCTGGCTTTACTAATGGAGCACTGTAGTCATATGACTTGTCCTAAAGGTGCCCACTTTTACAGTTTTCCCCATGATACCCTTATAACACCAAGTCCCTTACACTGAATGTTTTTATCACCTTCTAATGGGTTCTCTAGATTAGTCTATTTGGAAGATACAAGATCTGTTCTAGAAGTTATCTCTTATTCCTTTCTACTCGCTTGGCTTATCACAGCTGCCAACTGCTAGCTTCATTCTGCATGTGCCATGAAAATGCCGTGTATCATTCTCCTCCCAGACATAGCCCAGGGCCTCTTGTGTTGGTTATGACAAAACCCGGAGCTTTGACTGAAATCTGTTTAACTGTCCAATCCAGGATCTTCTTACTTTGGTCCTCTAAACCAGGTGTCTCCAAACATTTTGAGCGAAGGTTACTGTCCTTCAGGCTTTAGGGGGGGCAGACTGTGGCTAGTGGGAGTAAAAAATGCCTTGGCGTCAGTGGAAGAAACCATTACCCCATCATTGTCAGTTGAACTGGGCCGGATAAAGGCAAGCAGAGGGCCACAGTTTGGAGACTCATGCTCTAAACCAGGGGTCTCCAAACTTTCTAAACAAAGGGCCAGTATTTATTTTTGTTTATTTCAGGTTTTTATATAGCGCTGTCAATTTACGCAGCACTTTACATATACATTGTACATTCACATCAGTCCCTACCCTCAAGGAGCTTATAATCTCTAAGGTCCCTAACTCACATTCATACATATACAAGGGCCAATTTAGACAGGATCTAATTTACCTACCAGCATGTCTTTGGAGTGTGGGAGGAAACTGGAGTACCCAGAGGAAACCCACGCAGGCGCAGGGAGAACATGCAAACTCCAGGCAGGTAGTGTCGTGGTTGGGATTCGAACCAGCGACCCTTTTGCTGCCAGGTGAAAGTGCTATCCACTACACCACTGTGCCGCCCAGTATTCTGTCCTTCAGACCTTGTGGGGGCCGGACTGAAGCCAATGGGAGTAGAAAATGTCCTGGTGTCAGTGGGAGTAAACAATGTCTCATGGTTGGTGTCATTAGGAGGAATTGTGTCCCTTCATTGGTGTCATTAGGAGGAATTGTGCCCCTTCATTGGTGTCAGTGGGAGGGCATATGCCCAACTGTTGGTGTCAGTGCAAGGAATAGTGTCCAATTGTTGGTGTTAGTGTGAGGAATTGTGCCCCTTCATTAGTGTCATTGTAAAGACATATGCCCAATTGTTGGTGTCAATAAGAGGACACATGCCCAACTGTTGGTGTCAGTGGCTGGAATAGTGCCCCAAGGGCTGAATAAAAGCAAGCGGTTTGGAGACCACTGCTTTAAACCATTCTTATCTCTCTCTTTATCTTGTCCTATTTGTCTGTCTCGCTTCCATTTTTTCTTTCTCCTTTTCTCACATTTTTCTAGTCCTTCAGCAATTGGGTCAGTATGACCATTCTTCCCATGAAAGATTATTCTGTAAACATGCATATTGGTATTGGGTGAAATTGTATCTTTGTGCCTTTGATAGAGGGAGGACTAAGTCTTGCCCCACGCAAGTTCAGCTGTGCAAGGACTGCTGTGGTCATGTAAACATATAAACCAGGGGTCTCCGAATTGCAGCCCAGAGGCCACGTGCAGCCTTTTGCTTGCCTTTATCTGGCCCTTGGGGCACTATTCCTCCCATTGGTACAAGACACTAATCCTCCCACTGACACCAACAATGGGACATCATTTCTGCCACTGATATCAACAATAGCATTATTCCTCCCAATGACACCAACAATGGGGCACTATTCCATCCATTGACCCCAACAATGGGACATCATTTTTGACACTGATATCAGCAATAGCACAATTCCTCCCACTCCCACTAACACCAATGATGGGGCACTATTCCTACCACTGACACCAAGCATGGGGCACGGTTCCTCCAACTGACACGAACAATGGGGCACTATTCCTACCCCTAATACCAAAGATGCCCTATTTATTCCCACTTAAGCCAGGACTATTTTTACTCCCAATGGCCACAGTCCAGCCCCCTTAAAGTCTGAAAGACCGTAAACTCGCCCTTTGTTTAGAAAGTTTGGAGACCCCTGATATGAATGTTCTCTAGTCTGATTGTACAGACTGCACAGATATTTGCTAATTGTAAAGAACTTTATTATCTTTTTCCATTTTACTTCTGTCTCCCTCCTCCTTCATTCCCTTCTTTTTTTCCTTTCTTTCATTCCATTTTCTCTCGCCCTGTGTTTCTCTCATCTCACTTTTACCGTCTCCATCTCATTGTCGGCCTGTCCCATATTTTTCTCTCTCTCTGGTTCTAGTGTGGATTCCTGGTTTGCTGTGTGTGGCTCATAGGTTAAGCTTAAGGAACCTGGCAGAGTGTTTGGTACGGACTCTGCCAAGTTTTGTAACCTATGAGCTTAATTGAACAGTTTGGACTTTGAGTCTTCTATGATTGAAGGATATCCAATGAGCCTTACATAGGTTGATTTACTAAAGACTGATTACTTTGCAAGGGAAGTTGCTATTTGCAGGGGAATTTTCCCCAAAGTTTAGTAGATGAGGTGAAGCCTTGCTGACTTCCATCATCCAAACACGTGCAAGCAAAAATGGTGTCTTTTTATTGCTCTTGCACGTGTTTGCATATTCTTTGCAAAGGGAAATGTTACCTCATTCACTAAGATTTGCAAGGGAAGTTGTGCTTTGCAGGGGGATTTTCCTCAGTGAACAGCCTGTTTGCCTTTAATAAAGCACGCTATTATCTCAGATTGCTAATTTTGCTTTTGGCAGCCAATCAGATTATTCTGTTTTAATTTGCTAGCATCATGTGATGGATCATTTTCTGATAAATGTGGCCCCCTATACAGCATTAATTGTGTTCACAGATCAGCTGACTTGTCTGGGCCCACAATCCCATCAAGTCAATATCTCTCTCATAGGCTGAATGTGAGTATTTGGGTTTTGGGCCTCTTAGGCTGGATTCACACCGATGCATTTTTAGTGCTTTTTGCATTTTGCAGATTTGCACTGCAGGACGTGTTCAATAGGAAACCATGTTAAATGGACTGCAGTGCAAATCTGCAAAAAGCACTAAAAATGCATCGGTGTGAATCCGACCTTAGATCTCTCCCCCATTTTTTTCTGACAGTCCGATCTTTTCTCATCAGGATAAGGAGATCTCAGCATTCGAGCTGTATGGAATTCTACAGAAGGTCGTTTCCAGACGTGAGTATCAATTCTGTGTGTCACTTGTATGATGTGAGATGGAAGACTGAGCACACATCTAAAACATGGAGGAGCACAAAATAATCAGCATTGTAAATAATATTTATATGCAGTCTTTGTGTTAGGAAATCATAACTGGATTAAACTACAAAAAAATGTTGTACCTATACAGTATGTATTTACCTACATAATGAAAGCAGAGCTTTATCATCTAGAACATGGGTCTCCAAACTTTCTAAATATAGGGCCAATTTATTGTCCTTCAAACTTTAGAGGGGCCGGACTGTGGCCAGTGGGAGTGGAAATGTTCCTGGCGTCAGTGGGAGTAAATATCGCCGCATTTGGTGTTTGGGAGGAATAGTGCCCCATCATTGGTGTCAATGGGAGGAATAGTACCCCATCATTGGTGTCAATGGGAGGAATAGTACCCCATCATTGGTGTCAGTGGGTGGAATAGCGCCCCATAATTAATATCAATGGGAGGAATAGTGCCCCATAATTAATATAAATGGGAGGAATAGTGCCACATTATTGGTGTCAGTGGGAGGAATAGTGCCTCATTATTGGTGTCAGTGGGAGGCATAGTGCCTCATTATTGGTGTCAGTGGGAGGCATAGTGCCTCATTATTGGTGTCAGTGGGAGGAATAGTGCCTCATTATTGGTGTCAGTGGGAGGAATAGTGCCCAATTATTGGTGTCAGTGGGGAGAATAAGTGCCCTATCATTGGTATCGTTGGGAGGTATAGTGCCCCACTATTGGTGTCAGTGGAAGGAATAGTGCACCATTATTGGTTTCAGTGGGAGGAATAGTGCCACATTATTGGTGTCAGTGGGAGGAATTGTGCCCCATTATTGGTATCAGTGGGAGGAATAGTGCCCCATTATTGGTGTCAGTGGGAGGAATAGTGCCCCATTATTGGTGTCAGTGGAAGGAATAGTGCACCATTATTGGTTTCAGTGGGAGGAATAGTGCCACATTATTGGTGTCAGTGGGAGGAATAGTGCCCCATTATTGGTATCAGTGGGAGGAATAGTGCCCCATTATTGGTGTCAGTGGGAGGAATAGTGCCCTATTATTGGTGTCAGTGGGAGGAATAGTGCCCCATTATTGGTGTCAGTGGGAGGAATAGTGCCGCATTATTTGTGTCAGTGGAAGGAATGGTGCTCCATTATTGGTGTCAGTGGGAGGAAGGGTGCCCCATTATTGGTGTCAGTGGGAGGAATGGTGCCCCATTATTGGTGTCAGTGGGAGGAAGGGTGCCCCATTATTGGTGTTAGTGGGAGGAATAGTGCCCTATCATTGGTTTTGTTGGGAGGAATAGTGCCCCATTGTTAATGTCAGTTGATAGAATAGTGTCTCCTGCGAGGAATAGATCTCCACCCCAAAAGCCAGATAAAGACAAGCAAGGGGCCGCATCCAATCACCGGGGCGCAGTTTGGAGACCACCAGTATAGAACATCGGTGTGAAATGGGCATCTGTAAAATTTAAAGCTTGGTATAATTGTGCAAACATTTTTTTTTATTTACTTCTATTCTCTCCATATCAGAGCAGAGTGTCTGTAAGCCTGCCCTATCGTCTTCCTGATCTCAGAACTGATTCTGTATTGCATGAATTCCCACTAAAGGCTTTTAAATGGACAGATTAGCCCACACAGAATGTTATTTCTAAAGCCTCGTACACACGGGACGACGATCGCACGTACGACCGTGTTGAATCGTATGTTGCATAATGTAAATAGCATACTGACATGCACCCGACGGTCGTACATACAACTTGCGGCCGGCCGAACGTGATGACGCGAACGAGCGTATAATGAGGAAGTAACGTCACCTTTTGGGCTCCTTCATCTAATTTCATGTTAGTTGAAGTGGACTTGGCGCATGCGTGTTTAGCACAATACAACTTGTTGTACACAACTGCTCTACACACGATACAACGATCGTATGCTTGTTGACACGACCAAGTTTTCTAGTCTGCACATACAACTCCCACGAACGACCGTCGTATGTTCAACTGTTCAAAGCGTGCCAACAGACGATCTATTCTGCATGCAACGGTCGTGAGTACGACGTGTTGAACACGATCGTCATCCCGTGTGTACGAGCCATTAATCCTGAGCTGAGACAGGAGTAAAGTCAGCATCCATGGGGGGGCCTTACAGCTTGACACAGCTGAGGCTGACATCTCTGCTCTGACATGGAGCAAATACAAGAAAATGACAGCACACATTGCTATCCCTGAGAGGTACAGCAGCACTATTATAGAATCTGTCATATGTGACAGTAAAATGAGGCGAAATAATTGGAACTGTTTTTATTTTCACTTCTTGTGTCCTATTCAGAGACCGACATCAAGTCTGATGGATTCAGTATGGAGACATGTAAAACCATTGTGGATCTCCTGGATGTATCTTTTCTTTCATGTGTACTGCTGTTTTCTTACAGGATAAATATATATTGACCCAGTTTTACATTAAATACACACAAAAGAAAAAACTAGCAGGTGCTCTGATCAACAGCTTGGTATAGCCCTCCAGCTGGCTATTGGTGATAATTAAACAAGTCAAATGGTGCTGCTGCTCTCTATGGATCCTCGTGGTGGCAGGAACACATCTAGACAAAAACACAAAAGAAGAGAGCCGCCCTAGTGTAAGGGTCCTTTCACATATGGGCAGTCCATTTTGGCGGACTCCGCTAGCTCAGCAGAGATCGATCCGCTGATCCCCGCTGAGCCGGCGGATGCCAGGTCCGTGTCCACTTACTGTGCTGAGACGGACTTGTCAGAGCCCCGCTCTCCTCTATGGGGAGATTGGATGAAAACGGATCCACCTGTCCGTTTTCATCCGATCCGCCAGATGGATGGAAAATAGGGTTTCCGTCTGGATTTAGCGTACCGGATCGGATAGTGGTGGGTGTCAGTGGACATGTCACCACTGACATCCATCGCTCCATAGAGGTGAATGGAGCATCCGATCAGGTCTGCCTGAATAACGGCGGTGTGAAAGAGGCCTAACATGGCTTTAACACTACAATGGTCAAACTCACATTGGTGACAGTGGAATTCTTATGCTGTATCTATCTTCACACACACTCCTAAAACCACCTTAAGATCCTGACAGGGCAGGGGGGAGCCATGGGCATTCCACCTAGCTGCCTGGATCCTGGCAGCATATCTGAGGCTATTCACCACCACGCTCGATGTGCAGATCCTAATGCACATGCGCCCGGTCCAGCCAGCGCTGCTCTCCGAGGACACACAAATCCGCACAAGCAGGATGCAGGGGGAAGAGAGTGTGGACCAGTGGCGGCTCGTCCACACGGGGCGCCGCCCCCCTAATCCATGCACCCGGCTCCTAATCTACGTGCAGGGCGCCGGATGCGTGGATGCCAATGTTTTTTTTTTTAGAAGCACATGATTAGAGACTCTAAGTGGCTTCAAAAAAGGGTGGGCTTGGGGCACAGAGCACTGCGCCCCGAGTCCACCAAGTTGTGTGACAATAGCAAATTAATATTCGCTATTGTCTTCCTGATTCTCCTCCCGGCCAATAAGAAAGCGGGTCATGAGACCAGTCACCAGATTAGCTGAGAGGAGAAGCGGTCTAGGAGGAGGGAGGAGACGCGTGGCACAAGCCACTGTGATGAGGAGGAGGAGGAGGAGATGCAGGGGAAGCCACCGCTCGGAGGAGGAGCTGGCCGCGACCTAAGTGGGGTAAGTGTGGGGCTGGTGACCAACAGACCAACTGACCCGGGGGGGTTCGTTGTGGGTGAAACCATCCGCCCCCCCAACGAACCCCAAAAAAAAAAAATGCCACCACTGGTGTAGACGTCACATAGTTACCATGACAACTCGTTTCGGAGGGCAGCTAGGTTGAATGCCCACGGCTTCCCCTCCCCTTTCAGAATTTTGAGGTGGTTTTAGGGCGTGAATTAGTTAGTTTTGTATGAATTAGTGAGTAAATAAACATATCTATTGGCATCCCAAACTGGTACACAAAATTGAATTAGATTTACATGGTTACATAGTTGGTTTGAAAAAAGATAATTCCATCTAGTTCAACCACTATAGAAAAATAAATACAAAACCTCCATATATGTACAAGTTTAGACCCACGGACGATCCACAGAGAGGCCAAAAAAAAAAAAGCTCCAATAAAGCATAGTCCAATTTGCTTTCACGGGGGAAAAAAAAAAATCCTTCCTGATCCCCCGGGAGGCAATCAGATGTTCCCTGGACTTGCCCTTTGAGACTATGAACCCATAGAA
>BLSH010005047.1:524611-539638 GCA_018402905.1 Glandirana rugosa
CACCCCCCCCCCCCCCCCAAAAAAAAAAAAATGCCACCACTGGTGTAGACGTCACATAGTTACCATGACAACTCGTTTCGGAGGGCAGCTAGGTTGAATGCCCACGGCTTCCCCTCCCCTTTCAGAATTTTGAGGTGGTTTTAGGGCGTGAATTAGTTAGTTTTGTATGAATTAGTGAGTAAATAAACATATCTATTGGCATCCCAAACTGGTACACAAAATTGAATTAGATTTACATGGTTACATAGTTGGTTTGAAAAAAGATAATTCCATCTAGTTCAACCACTATAGAAAAATAAATACAAAACCTCCATATATGTACAAGTTTAGACCCACGGACGATCCACAGAGAGGCCAAAAAAAAAAAAGCTCCAATAAAGCATAGTCCAATTTGCTTTCACGGGGGAAAAAAAAAAATCCTTCCTGATCCCCCGGGAGGCAATCAGATGTTCCCTGGACTTGCCCTTTGAGACTATGAACCCATAGAAGATGAACACAGACGATTGTTGGACTCCACCAATAGCAGTTTACAAAGCGAGGACAGATTTTTTTAAAAGTATTTGCCAAAGAGATTTTCTTTACTTTTCTATAGCTTCTTTAACTTATTACAATAATACAGTCTGATGGGTCAGGAAAACTGGGCCTTAAAGAATTCAACATACTTTGGTCCAAACTACAGAAATACCAGGTAAGGCTTATACACTAATTCTTTTTTGGAGTTATGCGTATGGGCAGTTTAATCTCAAGAAAATGCACATTAAAATTTAAATCAGTTTTATTATATTGTTCTGTATATATTGCATTGATTTCCTGCATGCAGGGCGCATTTAGTGTTTAAAAACTGTATTGCCCATGGATTTTAAGCAGTTATTCTTCAGGAAATCAGTGGACGCACGTCACTGCATCCTTTGCAAAGTGCGCCCAAATTACACAGAAGTCCATAAGCAGAAGGCCAAACGAGCCCTGTAAATCATGCTGGGTAAACAGCCCCACTGTCACATGTGAAGGGTGAACTTTTCTTCAAGTCAAAAATGCCCAGATATATAAAAAACACAAAAGGACAAGGCCATTAAAGCAGAACCAAACCCATCAATTTAAATGTCCAAAAATAGTAACATTCAAGGCATGCCATGAACAATAACTGTCACAGTTGCTTGTGGGCTCAACTGAACTGTCATGCCATCAAATAGCTGGTTTCATAACTGATCACATGTGCAGCACCATGGCAACTGCATATCAAACAGAGGCCAAGATGGCAGCTTCCTTGGCACTAAAGAATAGGAGTGCTGCTTCCTTCAGACTGTGTGTATATTTACCATTCTGGGGGCCCAAGAATGAGCACAATTAGACCTTTCCACTTCTGTGGAAGGAGGGGAGAGAAGAGGAATGACTTTATCAGTGTTGTGTTCCTTCCTTATTCACTCAGACTAGGGTTGGATCCTAGACCAGGATGTATTTAGGGTTGCCACCTGTCCAAGATTAACCCGGACAGTCTGGGTTTTGGATCATATGTCCGGGTTTCATCTGCCTGAAACCCGGACACATTATTCAGACTGGGTTGTGGCTCCCCAAGTAATCAAGATAGTCACACACACACCCTGTTGCCTTCCGGGAGCTGTGGGTGGTTGTCTGGGGGCAGGTTCGGCATCACTGGGGGGCGAGGCGATGATGTCAGCAAGAACATTTTGGCCACACCCACTGTTCGCTGCAGTGTGCATAGTTTTTACTCTCCCTTGTGCTCTCAAAGGTGTCCCAGGTCTTTTATCATCCTATTCATGTATACTACGAAAAATAAAAAGGCCCTGTGTCGCTAACGTTTTTGAGTTTGGCTTGAAGAAAAGGTGGCAACCCTAGATGTATTGATAAATTGCAGTTTAGTCTGCAGTGGTCAGGGAGGACAGATATACATGATACTGATCCTCAAGCCAGGAAATGAGGTGGCCTCTACCTGACTCCTAGCATCTTCTACTACACATTATGAGACGCAGTGTGCAGTGAAATCAGATAAAGAGTACAGGAGAGGAGCTCCTGGAGAGGGGAAAGCTGGTGTTCAACTTTATTATTCAAATGTGATGTTTAAGTTGTGTGCTGCCATCTTCTGGCAGGAAGAGGTAATCTTTTTGTCTTTCCTTGGTTGTAGAAAATTTACCGCAGCATCGATGTGGATAGATCTGGGACCATGAATACCACTGAGATGAGGAAAGCCCTTGAGGCAGCAGGTCAGTAAATGTGTATGAGGAGGCCTGGAGATTCGACTGACTGGCGTGTGTTTAACATCCAGACAGAACCTTCCTCGGAATTTGTTATATTGGAAGGACATTGATCAGTTCTGTAAAAAGCAAATACTTATCCCATCTTGTTCTTTTGTGCCTTTATTAGATCTATAGAAGATAAAAGCCCAAACTGAATTACATTTAGTTTGTTAAAGCTCTGTATAAAAAAATAATTAAAGGTAGGAACACACCGCTCAAGCCGACAGCCAGACCCACGTAGATGCGCGCCCCGGCTCGCCACCGCATTGCATGTAGGCTCAAAAGGAAGGGTAGGCAGCACTCCACGAATAAATTTTAGCAGCTTGAAATTTTATTCATCAAATACATAACACATGGTAATGATTAAGCTTGTGGTGTACGAGCGAAACACGTCTACCTCTTTTCCTGTACATGGCTATTTGATGAATAAAATGTATTTGTGGAGTGCTGCTTACCCTTCCTTTTGAATCTAAAAAATAATTGCCTTAAAAAAAAAAAAACTAGGGGGGCAGCGCCCCTAATGGACCGGGCGCTCCTGGTAACAACACTGGATCCATGCCATCATCATGTGTGTGTTGAAACCGTCTTTTGCAGTCTCTGTGAAAAGCCTGAGTAACAAGATGACAAAGCAGGAGTCCAATTGGGAGACAGGGATAAAGCATTGTCACCCTATGGCAGGAAGTGCCTGAACAAGGACCTTCATGGCAGAATCTCCTAGTGCTATTTTAATTAATTTAGGCTGTAGGTTTAAAAGATATTGAAAATGACCTTTGCATTGCATTTGCAAACTTATAGGAGATTTCGTTATTTGGGTTCTGATATACTATGGTAAATTTCAATGGGCCAGCCACCTATGTGCAATCCACAGAAACCTGGCTCCATTTCTGTATATGACACATCCCGGCATGCATACTTAACTTGTCCATGCTCCCCTACACTGCTAGATACCACCCTGAGTAAATTCCGTTTTTGGATAGTGTTGACACTTACCCGATGGAATGATGTCACTGTATACCCCAAACCCCCAATCCCTTGTATACCCCAATCCCTTGTTGAAGAGATTTTCTCTTACTTCCTGTTGCGTTTTCTGGACAGGCAGTAAGGAGAAATCTTGCTATAGGGAATAAATTCCTGATAGTAGTTCTAACTCTTCTCTGCTATAGCCAAAAACTAAAATGTCATCAATTTTTTTTCCTGAGTCCAAATTTAAATATTTCAGTTGTAGTTAAGTCTTCAATCCTAGCACCGTGTGACCTTCTTCATTCCTTCCCAGGATTCAAGCTGAATTCTCAGATCCACCAGCTGCTTGTGGCTCGCTTTGCTGACGAAGATTTCTCCATTGACTTTGATAACTTTGTACGATGTCTCATCCGCCTGGAAATTATGTTCAGTAAGTAGAAAGACAATTGAAGTGTATATCTGGGGAAAACATTCAAAAACCTATGCAGTACATTTCTGCAATACATGCACATTTCCTCATGGTTTATCACTATGCAGCACATAGGAGAGTCAGACCGCAGCTCTCACACAAGCAGTGGCCTGCTCTCCAGTAGTCCAATGCTCCCGGACCACTGCTCTAATCAACAGTGCTGGGAAGTGCTGGTAACTGGAGCAGTGTGAAGGGGAGGGGATGTCAGACCACTGGAAAGCTGTGCATGAGAGCGGTAGCTCGGCTCTCCTGTGTGCAGCCAACACAGGATATTTGAAATTTGTAAAAAAAAAAATTTTAAATAGACCCATATTTATCATTGTATGTGCAGCCAACTGCAATACAGTAATAAATATTGAGTATTCACTTGGGGTTTAGGACAGCTGTTCATATTGTATATACCCTTTGTAGCAGTGGTAAAATTATGCAGGGTGAAAGTGGGCAGTGTGGAACTTTTTTATGCTTTCAAGAACGTGTTCCTGTGACTGTGAGCTAAAGTTTATCCATAAAAAAACAAAAACGAAAACAGGAAATGTGATATTTTTGTGCATTTTCACGTTAAAGTATATTTATAGCCAAAACTTTTTTTGGATAGACTAAGGAAGAGTAAAATACATTTTTTGTATTCTTTGCTGTCTCAGAGACACAACAGGAAGTTAGAGGAAATTTCCTAAAGTGAGGGTAATTCCCTGTTGGCCACTTGTCCATAAAGCAGGTGTCCCCATTGGAAGATTTCTCCTCAGCTCTTGTGTCGGGTACAACTCCAAAATTTTGGATTTTCTCTCACTTTCTTTCTCTGTGACAATAGTATACAAATGTAAGAATGAATTCCCCCAATGGGGACACAGAATAATAAAAAATCTTGACAGAAGATCTTGCCATCCATGGACATATATGTGCGGCATGTGGATGAAAAAGCCCACCCTCATATGGGTTATATAAGAGGCTTAGAGACCACATTTGAAATCATGCTTAATCCACAAGAACACCTTTGTTATGCAACTCTGTGCACGTTTAAAGCATCTGTATCATGAAAAATCCTTATTCTGAATGTATCTATCATTTTACAAAAATGTTAGGAAATAAAATTGTACACAAATGCACATACAAACAAGTATAACACATACAGTATCTCACAAAAGTGAGTACACCCATCACATTTTTATGAATATTTTATTATATCTTTTCATGTGACAACACTGAAGAAATGACACTTTGCTACAATGTAAGGTAGTGAGTGTTCAGCTTGTATAACAGTGTAAATTTGCTGTCCCCTTAAAATAAATCAACACACAGCCATTAATGTCTAAACCGCTGGCAACAAAAGTGAGTACATCCCTAAGTGAAAATGTCCAAATTGGGCCCAATTAGCCATTTTCCCTCCCTAATGTCATGTGACTCGTTTGTGTTACAAGGTCTCCGGTGTGAATGAGGAGCAGGTGTGTTAAATTTGGTGTTATTGCTCTCACTCTCCCATACTGGTCCCTGGAAGTTCAACATGGCACCTCATGGCAAAAAACTCTGAGGATCTGAAAAAAAGAATTGTTGGTCTACATAAAGATGGCCTAGGCTATAAGAAGATTGCCAAGACCCTGAAACTGAGCTGCAGCAGGGTGGCCAAGACCATACAGCAGTTTAACGTTTTCTGCTCAGCAGCCAGAGAGGAGGGTCACGCTTGGATGCACGGTCTACAGATTGTGCATGCTTCCCTGCCAACACAGGGGACTTTGGATGGTATTACTCCATGAATTCTGGCTGTGACTTGACTCTATTTCTACAAACATCTTGTAACTAAAATTTTGATACACCTATGTTATTCACCAGTTCCAGATAAAAGGACTTCTGTCTTGATATCCTTCTTCACTTTCCGATCCACACTTCACAGCATTATTAATCCATACCGATAGGGACACATTTAGGTCTGGCCCGTGACTGTGTGCGGGTACTACCCCTATCACCTGGGGCCCCACCTTTTCTCCAAGCCCTCTGCGCCCCCCTATGCTGGAGTCCTGGGATTTGTGGATACTCCCCCTCCCTTCATCAGGTGGGCAACCTGGGATTTGCCACAGCAGCAACTTTTTTCCATGTTTGAACTCTACAATGACGACTATGCATATTTTCAACATATCTTTTTTTAAATGACAGTAACTAATTGATTACCACTTTCTTCCCCTGAAGAGGAACAACGCATGACCTCGAAATGCGTTGGGTAGCACTCTGTACACTCTTATGAGAGTGCAATGCAATAAGTGGTTTGTTCTGTTATGCACATTTGAATACAAGCAATTTCTACTATTTATTCATAGGATTTTATGTACTCCCCCTTTTTGATACATTCTTTTGTTCACTAAAACATGAGATTTTATACAATTGTTTGATTTGTCAGTGGAATCTATGCCCTTTAAAGTCCCACTAGAGGGGACATGCTCAGCGTCATATCCAGAGGTTGTCTTTGGGAAATAGACACATGAGTGCTGCCAGCATTGCTACAGAGGTTGAAGGGGCGGGGGGTCAGCCTGTCAGTGCTCAGACCATACGCCGCACACTGCATCAAATTGGTCTGCATGGCTGCCGTCCCAGAGGGAAGCCTCTTCTAAAGATGATGCACAAGAAAGCCTGCAAACAGTTTGCTGAAGACAAGCAGACTAAGGACATGGATTACTGGAACCATGTCCTGTGGTCTGATGAGACCAAGATAAACTTATTTGGTTCAGATGGTGTCAAGCGTGTGTGGCTGCAACCAGGTGAAGAGTACAAAGACAAGTGTGCGTTGCCTACAGTGAAGCATGGTGGTGGGAGTGTCCTGGTCTGGGGCTGCATGAGTGCTGCCGGCACTGGGGGGCTACAATTCATTGAGGAAACCATGAATGCCAACATGTACTGTGACATACTGAAGCAGAGCATGATCCCTTCCCTTCGGAGACTGTGCCACAGGGCAGTATTCCAACATAATGACCCCAAACACACCTCCAAGACGACCACTGCCTTGCTAAAGAAGCTGAGGGTAAAGGTGATGGATTGGCCAAGCATGTCTCCAGATGTAAACCCTATTGAGCATCTGTGGGGCATCCTCAAACGGAAGGTGGAGGAGCACAAGGTCTCTAACATCCACCAGCTCTGTGATGTCGTCATGGAGGAGTGGAAGAGGACTTCAGTGGCAACCTGTGAAGCTCTGGTGAACTCCATGCCCAAGAGGGTAAAGGCAGTGCTGGAAAATAATGGTGGCCACATAAAATATTGACACTTTGGACTCAATTTGGACATTTTCACTTATGGATGTACTCACTTTTGTTGCCAGTGGTTTAGACATTAATGGCTGTGTTGAGTTATTTTGAGGGGACAGCAAATTTACACTGTTATACAAGCTGTACACTCACTACTTTACATTGTAGCAAAGTGTCATTTCTTCAGTGTTGTCACATGAAAAGATAGAATAAAATATTTACAAAAATGTGAGGGGTGTACTCAGTTTTCTGAGATACTGTATAAACATGCAGTAATATGTATCAAATCCATACACTTCTAGAGTTGTCTAAGGCAATGGTATTCAACTTATGAGCTATAGGGGGCTTCAACTGCAGCCCCTGACATCACCCAAGGGCCCCACGTAAAGTTCATTGTATGTGATGTTTGAGATGGTCAGAGATTGCAGACCTAATAGAGGAAATGAGGGTCAGAGAGTGTGGACAGGATACATTGGCTGGGGATATTCTGCAGCAGACAATACATAACTGGGAACATATTACATGAGGCTAGCAGAGATCAATACTATTACCCTAATCAATGTTCCCACTACAGACTGCAGAGGTCCAAGGGCTGCACATCATTTACCAAAGGGTGTCATGAGGTCTTTGGGCCACAGGTTGGGCACTAGGGGTCTAAGGGCTTTACAGCTGGCCATACACGTGACAATTTGGTGCATTAATCAGTCTTCAGTTCCATTTTTGTTGTAACCCAAAGCAAGCCAAAAAACCAAGTTGTGGTTTCCATCAGCTGCTGGGAGTTGGGATAATGTAGTAGAAATACCTGATCGCTTCAGAAGGCATTGCAGTAGTATTTTCCCTGTTAAACTGTATTAAAGTATAACTAAAGGCAAAACTTTTTTTTTTAGTTTTGGATAGAATGGAGATGGATTAGAACACATGTCCAACTTTATTGTTGTCTGTGCTCTTGTTAGTGAGATTCACCCTCTCTATTTGTCCTGTTTGCCATTATCATTAAAAGTGAAATGAAAAGAAAATCCCCAAATTTGGTTTGCCCCCAAAGAAGTAAGGGGAAATCTTCCAATGGAGACACTAGTTCTGATGACCTGGGGGTCCCCGAGTAATTCCTTTAATTTGCAGGGATTTCCTCTCACTTCCTATTTGGTTATGGGACAGGAAGTGAAGGGAAATCTCCACAATGGGACACAGATGGTGAAAATCTGACAGGGGTTATAACCCTCCCATGCTCTATACAAAAAGAAAAAAAATTGCCTATAGTTCTACTTTAACCACTTGACGACCGCCGACCTCAGTCTGATGGCGACAAAGTGGCTCGATATCGCAAACCACTGTCATATGACGCCGGCTGCGACATCACTCACTGTGAGCGCCGGCGCGCTCACTGTGTTCGGGGGGGGGCGGGGGCCAGGGAGCAGGTAGGGTGGACTCGATCGCCGCCGGCTACCCGCGATGTCCCACCGCAGTGAAAGAACGGAGGTCCGTGTAAGTAAACACGGATCTCCGTTCTAATAGAGGGGGAAGGGCGGTGATCACAGGCTTCTTGTATATGGAAGCGGTGATTACCTCCTTTCCCCAGCCAGGGCAGCCCACATACAGTTAGAACACACCCAGGGAACACAGTTAACCCTTAGAGCGCCCCCTGCAGGTTAACTCCTTCACTGCCAATGGCATTTACACAGTAATCAGTGCATTTTTATAGCACTGATCGCTGTATAGATGCCAATGGTCCCAAAAAAGTGTCAAAATGGTCCGACGTCCGCTGCAATATCGCAGTACCGCTAAAAATCGCAGATCGCCGCTATTACTAGTAAAAAAAGAAATAAATAAAAACCCCAAAAATTAATTCTCATCGTCCGTAAACGCGCCAACTTTGCGCAAACCAATCAATAAACGCCGATTTGCGATTTTTTTTTTTTTTTTTTTTTTACCAAAAATATGAGGAATATAAATCGGCCAAAACCGATGGAAAAAAAATGTCTTTTTATATATTTTTTTTTTGGATTTGTATTTTAGCAAAAAGTAAGAAATTTGTTTTTTTTTTGCAAAATTGTCGCTCCTCTTTTGTTTATAGTGGCAATCAGAAATGACGCAGAGGTGATCAAATAACACCAAAAGAAAGCTCTATTGGTGGAAAAATAAGGATGCAAATTTTGTTTGGGTTCAACGTCGCACGACCGCGCAATTGTCAGTTAAAGCGACGCAGTGCTGAATCGCAAAAAGTGCTCTGGTCCTAATGTGGGAAATCCTTCCGGGGCTGAAGTGGTTAAGGCTGTCGATTTTATTAGCCAGTTTTGACTTCACAAGCAACTGATTTTTGGCGTTTGATTGAACTTGTGGGAGGGAGGAAGCTTGCTAAATTTCTCATGTCTGCAGTTCTCACTGGCTCACTAGTGGTTACAACTGACTGAAGATTGCCACATGTATGACCACTATGAGTGTGACAGCACCGCTGCAGGAGAGAAGAGGTGTTTGTAGATCCTAGAGAGCAGACACTGTGTATTATAGCAAGAGGTGCAAATTGAAATCCTAACATTTCTAATTTTATTGGCGGTGTTGTAAGTAAATGTCATCACAAGCATCCCTAGACCTTCATACTAATTGTGTTTATCAATCTGCAGAAATTTTCAAGCAGATGGATACAGAGAACAGCGGAGTGGTGCCTCTCTCTTTGGATAATGTAAGTATAAGCTAGACTGGAGGTCAATAACCTATTCCACGTGAAGGGGTGTATTTCTAAAAAAAAAAAAAAAAAAAAAGAAAGTGCATACCTGTTCATAAGTTACATAGTTAGTTTGGTTGAAAACGACACTAGTCCATCCAGCTCAATTCGCAGAGAAAAAAAATTACAAAACACAAATAGAAAACCTCCATATACACAATCCCATACCCACAGTTTATCCAGCGGAAGGTAAAAAAAACAATAAAGCATGATCCAATTTGCTCCAGCTTGGTAAAAAAGATCCTTCCCGATCCTCCAAGGGGCAATCAGATATTCCCTGGATCAACGTTATCTATAAATGTTAGTACCCAGTTATATTCTGTACAATTAGGAAAGAACCCAGGCCTTTTTTTTTTTTAAAAACAATCTGTGCTGGCCAGAACCACCTCTGGAGGGAGTCTGTTCCACATTTTTCACAGCTCTCACTGTAAAGAAACCTTTCCATATTTGTAGATTAAATCTCTTTTTTCCTCTACACATAAAGAGTGCCCCTTGTCCTCTGTGATGACCTCAAAGTAAATAACTCAACACCAAGTTCACTATATGGACCCCTTATATATTTGTAAATGTTGATCATATCCCCCCTTAATCTCCTCGTCTCAAGAGAGAATAAATTCAGTTCCTCAAATCTTTCCTCATAGCTGAGCTCCTCCATGCCTCTTATCAGTTTGGTTGCCCTTCTCAGCACTTTCTCCAGTTCCCCGATATCCTTTTTGTAAACTGGTGCCTAAAACTGAACTGCATATTCCAGATGAGGTCTTACTAATGATTTGTACAGGGGCAAAATGATGTCTCTCTCTCTGGAGTCCATAGCTCTCTTAATACAGGAAAGGATTTTGCTTGCTTTGGAAACCTCAGCTTGGCATTGCATGCCATTATTAGGCTTAGGATCTACCAAAACCCCCAGATCCTTCTCTACTATGGATTCCCCCAGTTGTACTCCCCCTAGTATGTATGATGCATGCATATTCTTAGCCCCCAAGTACATAACATTAATCAACATTAAACCTCATATGCCACATAGTCGCCCAATTAAACAGTACATTGAGGTTGGCTTGTAAGTTGGAGACATCCTGTAAGGAGGTTATTCCACTGCATAGCTTGGTGTCATCTGCAAACACTGAAATTGTACTTTTAATCCAATACCCTATATCATTTATAAATATATTAAAAAATAAAGTTCCCAACACTGAACCTTGGGGTACACCAATGATAACCTTAGACCATTCAGAGTTAGAATCATTAACCACTACTCTGAATACGGTCTTTTAGCCAGCTTTGCAAAGGGCAAAATCAAATATCCTCAGGCTATATAAACTGCAATTAGAATGTGTGATTGTGGAAAATACCACATTATGGCCACTAGATGGAACAAAGGAGCATACTTTTTTCTATGATAGTCAGTGCCATCCAGTGGCTATGATGAGTAATTTCCCGCATTCACACATTTTAAAAATTTACATTTGGGTTAGATGGAGGAACAGCTATGCAAATTTTATGTACACATCCCCACTATAATTTCTACAAGCATTAGACAACTGACGTGCCATTGAACAATAGCTCATTGTAGTCTCAGTGTATTTCTGACCTCAGATCAGCTACTCATTCTTAGGACATAACTTCTACCCTCAGACACCCCCTATAGTCCATGCAAGAACGGCAGCATTTTAATATAGGGTTAAATATTGGCTGCTTCTAGTGGTTTTATTAAAGTGTATCTAAAGCCAAAACACATTTTTTTGTTTTTTTCAGTAGGGAAGGGTTAGAACCTCTGCCAGGTTTTTGCTGCTAAAATAAAGAGTACTGAAAGGAGTGCCCATCCTTTTAGTGTTTGTCCATATCCTGATAAATCTCAGAGTAAAGTGTGCACGTACCCAAACAAATGTATATCACACTTAATCAGCGCAAGGTTGCACCTTCAAAACTTAAATTTAAAAAAGCTGCCGTTTTGAATCAGTAACATCAAGACATATATCACATGTATAAACTGCAACTATAAACCATGTGTAACAGCGCTTAAAAATTCTAATCAGTCTATTAGGAAATAAAGATAGTCCATAAGTGCTGTCACAAGTGATAGGAGGGGAGTAGATGACAGTCAACTGTGCAGCCTTTCACCAAGAGTATGAGGACACCACCGCCAGACGTGCCGCTCCCTTTGCAATGCCCACTTACCGGACAGTGCTGTAGGGTAAGCTTGTCAATGGATCTCTTAGTAACACTGGACAGCTACACGGTCTCCTCACCGACATCAATACCGGAAATAAAAAAGGCTCCACATAGTGTGTATCAATAAAAAAAGCCCTTTATTTCAACCCCGCTAATATTGCACTTACAGAATAAAACAAATATCCACACAGTTGTAATATTAGAAAAACATCACATCACCGCTCCTGCCGCACAGCCACGGGTAGCGTCTCTCACACACACTTCCGCGTGTCATCGGCGATATGGAGCGCAAACGTCACTTCCGCTTAGCCGTAAGGTCACGCCCTGACATGTTTCGTCATTCCGACATCTACGGATGTCCATATCCTACCTGAGGTGGCTTTCGTATATTAGAGAGCTGGCTGTAGATCTATACACACAGGAACCCACTATACCTATATGTCCAATGCTGCTCCTCCCCAGTATAGGCATTATTGCCATCTGTGACCTTGCTGGAGATATTCTGTCCCTTTGTTTGTCTTGGTAAACACGTCGAAAAATGCTAGTTCCCTGACTTTCAAAGGCTTAAAGTGGTGGTAAAGGCTTAATTTTTTTCTCCTAAAGTAATAAACATGTTATACCTACCTGCTCTGTGTAATGGAATTGCACCAAGTGACCCTGAATCTCCCCTTTTGCGGTCCCCCACCGGTGCTCTAGGCTCCTCCTCTTCTCTGAGTGCCCCCATAGCAAGCTGTGTGCTGAGGGGGCAAACGCGTGGGTGCATTTCTGAGCCATGCTGTGTGCATCCATAGACACACACAGCACGACCTGGCCCTTTCCCTGCTCCCACCTCACAGAATTTGATTGCCAGTAGCAGGAGCCAAGGGCTAGTAAGCCGCTTAGATTGCTATTATAAGAGAGCCGATCACTGGCTCTAAAAAAACAACAATACCTGGTGGTGCCTGCAACTGCAGGCATCATCCCGGTACAGATGCCGACCCCCCCCTAAAAAATGCCACCCCAGGCAAACGCCTTGTTTGCCTCTTGGTAAATACTGCCCTGCTTAAGCCCCATACACACGGGCCGTATGTCTGGTGACATTGGCCAGTTCAATAAAAACCGGCTCACATTTGTGTAAGGCACTCAGTCCAACAGAAGCCAGCCATTTGGCTGGCTTCTGATGGACAAACATGCTGGAAAACCATCAGCCAACCGGCTCCCGATCAGTGCTCTCTGCTAATGGCAGTGAGGGCTGATTGGAGTGGTGTGGCGCCCCCCAGCAGCTATCCCCCTGTCAGAACACAACAGCTCAGCAGGGGAAATCACTGTACTAACATCGGATTGTTAGTACAGTGGCTCCGACCGGAGCTGACAAAATACTACTAGTGTGTACTATGCTTTACTGTGCCTGGCTTGTCTGTTCAATTAATTGAATGTCCATTCATTTAATCATGGAGGATTAGCATCACATGTGAAATTTACCCAGGGTGGTCTGCATGCAAACACAGCCTGCATAGGAATTCCCACTTCTCCAGACTGACATCCACACATTAAGGCATTTTATTATTCGCATAACTCCTCCCAAGAGCTAACCCACTGCTTCGATCCGGACTGAGAGCTCTTGAGAGAAGTACTGAGGCCGAGTGATGTTTCCAGGAAGATACACAGCATCCTCCCACCAGCCATGATCTGCCTGCATTATATAGAGAAGCACAGAGAAAATAAGATCTGTAATGAAAATGGAAAGATTTTATTTAAAAATGTAATTAGAAAATGAAAAGGTTAAATGCATGAGCATAATAAACGCCATCTTTAGGTAATACATACAACTAAACTGTGTTTGTCTTTTCTTTCAGTGGATGACATTCACGGTCATGTGATCAGCAGTCCAGAAAACTCTGTATATTACACCCAGATAGGACGCCGACTGCAAGGAACCTTCCTGTTATGGATCTGACCTGGGTGCCTTTAAGAAAAATGCTGTCTGATATAGCTGAAGATCCTCCTAGCAGCAAAAAGGACTTACAAAGCAGCCTCTAATAAGGGAAATACAGGCCACCCTCTTCTTAAGAAAATGCTAGTTGTCTGGCTCTCATTCTTGCTTTCATGCCTTGAGCCCCTGAGCAAGACATCTGACTTTTTTTTTCTAGACTTTCCTAATCTCTATACCGATCCTGGGTCTGTGGCTGAAAATATATTGTAGCCACTCAATCAACACAACATCCAGGCAATTAGCATTTTCAAAAGAAGAGGTCATCTATATATTCTCTCAGTACAAGTGCCCTATAATCCAACTGATGAAGCCATTTATGCTCAGGTTTGGCACCATCTAGTGGCGCTTTGATGAATGATCACCCTTTATATGGGAAGAGCAATACTACTTCCACATATGCTCTGATACCTCTTCTGTTTATTTGCCTTCCACCTAAATGCCTTTAACGTCACTGATGAATGTTTACCACATTGCAGTGTTTTAGCTTTGCTTACAACTGCATAGTAGGAGTTTAAAGACAACTTGTTGTCATGGGGAACCTAGAAGATTTAAAGAGACATTTTGCAATAAAGAGCAAAGTGAGTGTCTGCTATTCCCCCATTCCTCCTCTTGCCAGTGCTCCCTCGCCACATTTTCCTCCATCGCAGCCAACACTAGTGAAGTGCTATAGGGCAGTGATGGTCAACCTTGGCACCCCAGATGTTTTGGAACTGCATTTCCCATGATGTTCATGCACTCTGCAGTGTAGTGGAGCATCATGGGAAATGTAGTTCAAAACATCTGGGGAGCCAAGGTTCGCCATCACTGCTATAGGGGAGTGGTGACCATGCTCAGGTCTAGCGATTGGCTGGCAGACCCTGTTGCATGCTCCTCCCTACCCAGAAGCAGCAGGTATTTTTTTTTTTATGACCGTGACAGGAGCAGTGAGGGGAGGTATCAGAGAGGATAGCATTTCTTTAATTAAACATGTGCTGCCATGGCTGAGCTCTTTCTAAAAATGCTAGTTGTTGGGCTGTCTGCAGTACTTTAGACATTGATAAGATGTGGAGTGTCAGGCTGAAGTCAAGTCTTCTACTCTACATCCTTGTGCCTTATTGGTTTAAAAAAAAAAAAAAAAAAAGATTGAGCCTCGGTTTACACTGATCCGAACCATACTGCAGTGTGAGTCACATGCGATCTTCAGACCATGTGAACTGATTCCTGTGCGAGTTTGCAGATCGCACTGCGATATGCCAACTGAAAAGGGGGTGTCATTAACAATG
>BLSH010005047.1:539648-562187 GCA_018402905.1 Glandirana rugosa
TGACGTCGTACTGTCAATTTTTTTATTTATTTAGAAGGGATCTAACGTAAGACATTACTTCTGAATACCTCTCCTGATACGACTAGAAGGTAAACCTTTTTACGATCAATGAACCGATGGTGTGACGTTTGCAGATCGCACTGCGATATGCCAACTGAAAAGGGGGTGTCATTAACAATGTACTGACACCTCCCTTCAGTTTGCATAGGGCAGTGTGAACTGCCGCCGGGAGGCAAGCAATGCGGGAACCCGCAGTGGATTTTCCGGGGTTCCCGCATCGCTGCAGTGAACCGAGCCTGAAGCTGGTGGGTCAGTGTGGTAGCCAAGTAACTAGCATTTTTCCAAATGGAAGATCAGCATAGTCCTCTCCATAAGTCTTCATTACAGAATGCAATCTAGGGAAGATTTATTTATTTTTTTAACTGTCATGCTGCAGTACGCAGTTTCATTACAGATAAGCAACTTAAAACTCTGCCCCTTTCACACTTGTGCGAGTTGTCCTGTGATTTGGGACTGCAAAGTCCCATGACAAGTCGTTCCCCCATTATTTCCAATGAGTACCGTTCATATCTGTAGGACTTTCAAGTTGTGCCAACTTCAAAGTAGTTCCTACATTACTTTGGTCCAACTTTGATGCAACTTGAGGTCCATAGACTTCAATGTAAAACCCTCAAAGTCTCATGCAAATCGCACCTCACTATAGATGCGATTTCTGTACAACTTTGTAATATATTTTCATTGAGCCAAAGTCGTACTGATCCCAAATCGCCGTAAAATCATATGAAAGTGGCCTAAGCATGACTTTTATCTCAAGTGGCCACATAATATTGTGCAGTTTAAAAAAAAAATAAAAAAGTACCTAACAGAGCTCTAATGTTCATTGGTGTCAACAGGCACCACAGAAGTAGAATGTGTGAGCCAAAGCCGCAGTTCACTAGGAGCCAATTACATGCATCACAGCAAAGTCCTCGCCTTCCCTGTAAGCCGGTAATGCTGCGATCCCCTTTGGCTCACCTCTTGCAGAATGGTCGCCTTCTGCTGTGTAGTGTAATAAACTGGATTAGGTGGTGGAGGGACTTTTTTTTGTTATGACCTCGGTTTTGGCAGTCAGGGATATTTCATAACCAAATCACTATAAGATGATCTATGCAAAAATCGGAGATAAGCTGTGTTCATGACAGATTTATTTATATAATACGAGCCTTGTTCAATATGTTATGCAAGATGATTTTAAAATGCTGGTTAATAAAGAGGAAACTAAAGCACTGGTTGATTTCCTACATTCTAGTGAATTGCTATATCCACCCGCTGCCTTAAATGTGAACCCCCAATAATGAACCTTTCTTATTTGGTCTGTTAGATATACCATTGAAACAGTGTTTTGTGATATCTGTTTGAGAAATGTAAAAATACCTCTTGATCCTGCCAGAAAGTTTGGCAGCTGTGCTTCTTGCCTTTTGCTGACATTTATCAGTTGCATTTTCCCAGGTCTGTCAGTGAGCTGCAGAATGCTGTCCCATGTTATGGAGATGAGAAGAAGGGTGGGGTGTTCTGTGGTCCTAGCAATTCCTGCCCCAGGGTGACAACGCTACAACATACTAGAACGCATTACAATAACATTGGTTGAGATTTACTAAAACTGATGCAGCTGTGTATAGCAACTAGGTTTTAGAAGCTGATCGAATGCAGCTTTGAAATCACACTACTTCAGCGCAATTTCAAAGCTGCTGGTTTGTGCGATTTCAAGTTTAGCTTGCTGACATCTGTGCAACTTCAAGCACAGATGTCAATGCAAGTCGCACATGAAATCACCAAAAATAGTGCAGGAACCTTTTCAAAACTGGTGCAAGTCAGTCGCAACAATTTGAACGGTTCCATAGCCAGAAATAGAGAGCAACTTGTCATGCAACTTTGATCTGTCAAATCACATGACAAGTCGCCCCGGTGTCAACGGGGACTTAGCCCAGGTTCACATTGACAGCAGCCATGAAATCGTGCGATTTCAGCTGAACTCGCACAATGTCAGTCCCAACTTCGGGGGAGATGTCAGAGACATCCATGTGGGTTTCTGCACAGATGTCTAGGGAAAACACAACCCGAAGTCTCCAAAAGTAGTAAAGAAACTACTTTTGGGAATCCATGCAGCGTCGCACAGATTCGGACAGAGGCATTGGCAGCAATTGCCACCGATCTGACATGTCAAATCGCTCCAATGTGAACCTAGGCCTATTGTCAAAGCTTAATTGGTCAAGTTGAAGTTAGAAGCTGATTGCATACTATGCACAGCTGCACCAGTTTTAGTAAATTGCCCTTAATATGTGTGTGGTTAGGAGAACCTGTCATTTTGCCCTAAATGGAAAACCATGGTTCCTGTGTGGCTGAGATCTCCCAATGATATTAAAGCGAAGTTCCACCCAAAAGTGGAAGCTCCGCTTATTTGGTCCCCCCCGGTGCCACATTTGGCACCTTTCGGGGGGAGGTGGGGGAATAAATACCTGTCCAAAACAGGTACCCACTTCTGTATAAGGGTGCTGAAGCGACCTATGACATTTATGGCCCCTCCTAACCCCCACCCCCCCAACCTTCTGGGAGACACAAAGGTCCAAGAAGACAGTGGGACCATTCAGAAAGTGCAGCACGACTCACGCATGCACAGTAGGAAACAGGCAGTGAATCAGCAAGGCTTCACTTCCTGTTTCTTTTAGCAAGTATGACTGCGCCCGGAGCTGGTGGATGGGTCGGCTTCAGGTGCCGACATCGCAGGCTCCCTGGACAGGTAAGTGTCCTTATATTAAAAGTCAGCAGCTACAGTATTTGTAGCTGCTGACTTATTTATTTTTTTTAAATACAGGCTGGAACTCCTCTTTAAAGCAGAGTTCCAATCCAAAGTGGAACTTCCACTTATCCGTCCCTCCCCCCCCCTCCTCCGGTGCCACATCTGGCACCTTTCAGGGGGGAACGGATATTTGTTTTTGACAGGCACCGTTCCCCCACTTCCAGGAGAAGGGGCTGCGACCCAGTCTCCCTAAAGTTCAGCCTCCTCCTCCTTCCCCTGCCGCTGGACCAATTTAAAAAAAAAGCACAGCACGCTTCACGCATGCGCAGTAGAGAACCGGCAGTGAAGCCTTTTGGTTCCCTTACGAGGAATGGTGGCGGCTGCACCCAACAGTCAATCCGAAGATCAGCTGGGGTGCAGACATTGCGGTTCCCCCTGGACAGGTAAGTGTCCATCAGCAGCTACAGTATTTATAGCTGCTGACTTTCAATTTTTTGTGGGGGGAGGGGGCGCTGGACCTCCTCTTTATGAAGAGAGACTACGCTCCCTCTAGTGGTTATCCTAGAAATCTCTTTATTCAAAACTAAAATAAAAGTTTTTGTTTTAGATGCACTTTAAATAAAGTGGTATCATCCCTGTCAGGTTTTTATTATCTGTGTTCCTGTTAGGGAGATTCACCCTCTCTATCAGACCTGGTGAACATTATCTGCGGACTGAAAGTAGGGGAAAAACATTTGAAGGGGCATCGTCAAATGGGGACACTAGTTCCTGTGACAACTGTCTCAGAGGCAATGTTCCTCTCATTTCCTGTTGTCTCTACAAGACAGGAAGTGAAAGGACATCACCCCAGTGGGAGACATTTATGAATTAAAAGGGATTATAAAGGCAGAAGGTTTTCTTTATCTTAATGCATTCTATGCATTAAGATAAAAAAAAAACCTTCTGTGTGCAGCAGCCCCCTTCAGACCCCCCTAATACTTACCTGAGCCCGTCTTTATCCAGCAATGTTGCAGGAGTGTCTAAGCTGCCCGGGACTCCCCTCCTCATTGGCTGACAGCAGCATGGCGCGATTCGCTCCCACTGCTGTCAATCAAAATCAGTCAGCCAATCAGGAGAGAGGGGGTGGAGCTTCACAATGGAATGGAAGGAGAATTACTTGGAGGTTGACAATGAAACCACACAGACTTCAATCACAATATTTCACATCACTTTTTTTTTTTTTTTTATTAAAACCTTTTTTTGTCTCTGGCGTTTACACAGCATTTCTAAACTACATTTCCAGCAATGAGAAAAAAATAAATATATAATAATGTTTTAGTAAAATACTGAAGTCCTCTATATCTATATGGTCCAGTTGTAAAATGTATATATTTATGTTAGTGAGAATAAAAAAAAAAAATGTAAAATCCGCCATTCAGGTCATAAAAAAATAATCCATACATGGGGTCTGTGTGCTCTTCATATATGATGCTGGAATGGAACGGAGATTGATGAAGGATTGTGGACAATAATATTGAGAGGGTCAAAAGAAGCTTATGGGCCCAGCTGAGAGCAGCCTGGACTACCCTTCACTGGTGACAGTCTACAGTCAGATGCATTGGCCGTGTAAGGGTCCAATGCATTGTGGGCATGTGTGCTGACGCAGCGCATGTTGCAATCCTTCATTTATTTTTGAAAAATTGACAATTTTCCTTCAAGTGATGCAGACATCTGGATGCTTCCTGGCTGTAAGATTGCAGAACGATCTAAGCCAAACTTCTTTGTCTTGGTTTGATTCTTGGGTAGAGCTGAAAAGGGCAAAAAAACACAAAACATTTACATAATCAGCTAATGTATTTATAGAGAACCCTTCACTAAGGCTGGAGTCACACTATTACGAATTGGATGAGGCTGTCTACACATCCAATTTGCATGACAGGAGAGTGCGTCTTTGGCTCTGAACACATTAAAGTGGTTCTAAAGTCTAAACGTTTTACCGTAATACATTCCTTAATCACTTTGACACCAAGGCCAAGTCTGACACTTCTCACATATATGTAAAGATCTACTTTTTTTGGTTATAACATTATTTAGAACCCCCACACATAAAATATTTATATAGGCCATAGAGAATAAAATGGGGGATGTTGCAATTTTTTAATGTCACATGGTATTTGCACAGCGGTTGTTCAAACGCAATTTATTGTGGGGAAAAAAAATACACTTTAGTGAGTTTTAATGCACAAACACACTACATAATACCCGATTGTTTAGTAAAATATAAAAGACAATGTTACGCAGAGTAAATAGATACCCAACATGTCAGACTTTAAAATTGTGCATGCTCGTGGAACAACCCGAAACTACGGTACTTCTAAATCTCCATAGGCAACACTTCATAAAACTTAACAGGTTACCAGATTAGAATTACACAGGAGGTCTGTTGCTAGAATTATTGCTCTCGCTATAACGTTTGCAGCAGTATCTCACTTGTGCTGCCTACATATGTGTCCGCCTTTGCACGTGGGCACAGGGGAATGGGGGCACTTAAAATTTATTTTTTATATTTAAAAAAAAAAATACACTTTATCTTTACTTTTTTTCAAATCTCTTCTATTACTCTCAACAGGGATGAACAACATCCCTTGTGATAGAATGGGCCATGACAGGTCCTCTTTATGGAAATATCTGGTGTCTACTGGACCCCAATTCTCTCCTCTGCCCTCCAAAGCATCTGATCAAGCCAAGATCGGTTTGATCAGATGCTTGTTTCAAGTCTGTAATGGCTTGTTTACCGAAATCGGAAGTGACAACATCTTTATCGCTTCCGGTTTCTGACATCACACGGGGGGGGAATCATCAGTTCTTCTTGTCCCAGGAACCAAATGCTGCCAGACACATCCTTACTGGGCTACCCAATCGCACGAGAGAGCCCGGTAAAGGCTGCGGTAGGAGGAGGGTGGGACCCTCTGCGCACACAGCCCGGCTTGGGACCCAACGAGAATGTGTGCACATGGGTGCCTCTTAAACACCAGACTTGCTACAAGGAGGCACCTGAAATTGGGGGAAGCTAACAGCACCAGTGGGGACTGCCAGAAAAGGAGATACACAACTTTTCTGCGCAATATCACTGCACAGAGGGCAAGCATGACCTCTTTTTTATTTTGTTTTTAATGCCTTTAGTATCACTTTAAATGTAATTTTAAATGCGAGCATGTGAGTACCCAAATTTGCCCTGGTATTAGCTACTTGTAGTCCCTGTACTGCAGGGCTGAAGTGAGGAAGAAGCAGTACAATCAAGGTGCTGACAAGAAGCATGCTGAATGGAGAACACAGCAGAGTGACAGATGCGGTCATGAGACTGTGCTGCTTCTCCTTTCATTGTCCAGTCACAGGTTGGTGGCGGGTCCAAGGAGACCTGGACTCAAAGGAAGTGGATTGAAGTACGTCTAGTGACAGGGAGAAAAAAAAAAAAAACCTACTGCGGGGGAAATTTATGGATTTAAGCTTAATATTCCTGCTGAACCGGCCAATTTTCAATTGATATATACCCTGCATTATATGAAATCTAGAGCCCCAGGATGTCCATATTGTAGACAATACATACCCCAAGAAGATTGCGTGGGACGTATCCTTCCTTATCTCCTATACGCGCCCACCACCATTCAGTCTCATCTTCATCTTCCCGCCGGATAATGGTCATGCAATCTCCTTCCTTTAAGCTCAGCTCATCATTGCCGTCACTCTCATTGTCCCAGAGGGCATACAGGACTCCTCGATTCATAATGCCCATCTTCTCTTGAACACCTGCAGATGATATGTAAAATCTGGTTAGCCAGCATGCAGAGTACATGCATAATATGACAAAGAGTGCCAAAAGCAAAGATAAAATTCCAAGAACTTTTATTGAGAACTCAGATGAGCCAACACGTTTCAGAGGTTCTGATAGGCCTCCTTTGTCAGGGTCAAAACACATGAAAATATAAAGAGGAATAGAATGTTATAAAATCCAAGCAATAATATCTATTAAAACCGTATAATCCTTTTTACTAATCTGAGTATTAGCAGTGCAAAGTCACATCTGAAATACTGGAATGAAACTGCATGCTCAGATCTGCAGGACTTCTATCAAGACTCATAAGAGTTCCGCTTTAATCCTACTTCAACACAATGATGGCAGACACCACACAGGGCATGGGCAACAGACTATAGGCTTGTATGGGTTCTAAATGGATGTTGTGGACAACACAACCTTCAGACTGAGGCTGGGTTCACACCTATGCGAATTGGATGCGGCTTAAACCGCATCCAATTCGCAGGACACTTGAAAACACATTGTTTTCAAGGTGTCCAGTTCACATATGTGCGGTGCATTCGCACTCCGCATTGCACAAAAACCGCACACATTTTTTGTGCAATGCGGCGCGAATTCCCAGCCTGTTGAGTTCAATGGGAGCGCATCTAACCCGCAGATGTGCTCCGCATTGAACATCGATTTTGCAGGGATCTTTCCCCTCCTCGCTGCACCCCCCCACTCCCTCCCCGAGCAGCCGATGCGCTGCGAGAACGGACATGAGCCGCCGAATGGCGGCTCCGCCCCTTCTCAGAAGCAGACGGGCTGGAATTCGCACCGCAATGGTGTGAAACCAGCCTCAATGTTGGTAGTGTAGATGGGCAAGACGCAGTCATTTTATTATTACAGGTGGCACTCTGACAGTGCTGGGGTTGGAGTGGTGGCACACAACCGAGCCAATGGCTCTATACTGTATGATACAGTAATGGCAAAATGAATAATGGGGGGGAAAAAAGGGGGAGGGAATTCCTTTCATTAGTGTTACGCATACTTATAATTAAAGAAGATCATGGGAATATTTAAATTCAGGGAATTACCCAGACTGCCACAGCACAACGCAGGGTCAGGAATTCCTCTTGGGCAAAACTGTACACTATGACCCAGGAGGATCTGATCTCGCTTCTATACAGAATTTTAAAAATATATATTTTTTGGCTGAAGTTACACTGTAACACACAAGTCTTCTTTCATCCTACTTAATCACTAACTATTCACTGCCAACCAACAGCACACACCCTGAATACTGCACCAACATCACCACTGGCAAGCAATGTGCAAGTAACTTTGACTTTACAGGGAGGAGGGGTAATTTGTTATCTCTGGCACAGTGTAGATCAGTGGTTCTCAACTCCAGTCCTCGGGACCCACCAACAGGCCAGATTTTAAGTATTACCTTGGGCAGATGCAGACTAGAATACTGCAATCACTGAGCAGCAAATTATATCACCTGTGATGCATTTCAGTTATCCTGCAAACCTGACCTGTTAGTGGGTCCCGAGGACCAGAGTTGAGAACCACTGTGTAGATGAACTTTTCCTAAAGTGGTATTAACCTCCTCCTATCCGCGCTATAGCCGAATGACGGCTACAGCGCGGCTATAAAATGCCGGGAGGACGTCTATTGACGTCCTCCCATTCGGCTCGCGCTGGGCGCGCTCCCGCAGGCGCGCGTGCACGTGCCGCCACACACTGCGGGAGCGTACCCGCGGGTCGGGCGGACCCGATGTCCGCCGGAGACCCGCGATCTCCTTACAGAAAGGAGGAACGGGGAACCGCCGAAGTAAACACGGCGGTTCCCCATTCTGTGAGGGGGGGCATGCCAGATCTACTGATCCCTGTCACTGTGATCAGTTAGATCTGTCATGCCCCTGTCAACCCCGCCCCCCCACAATTAGAACACACCCAGGGAACATTGTTAACCCCTTCACTGCCCCCTGCAGGTTAACCCCTTTCCTGCCAATGACATTTATACAGTAATCAGTGGACATTTAAATTTCTGATCGCTGTATAAATGTCATTGGTCCCAAAAAAGTGTCAAAAACGTCTGACATGTCCGCCCCAATATCGCAGTACCGATAAAAATCGCAGATCGCCGCCATTACCGGTAAAAATAATAAAAAACGCCATAAATCAATGTCCATAGTTTGTAGGCGCTATAACTTTTGAGCAACCCAATCAATAAATGCTGATTGCGATTTTTTTAACCAAAAATATGTAGAAGTATATATATCGGCCAAAACTGATGAATAAATTTGTTTTTTATTTTTGGATATTTATTATAGCAAAAAGTAAAAAATATTCTTTTTTTTTTCAAAATTGTCGCTCTTTTTTTTTGTTTATAACGGTGATCAGAAATGACACAGAGGCAATCAAATACCACCAAAAGAAAGCTCTATTTGTGGGGAAAAAAGGACGCCAATTTTGTTTGGGTACAACGTCGCATGACCGCGCAATTGTCATTCAAAGAGCGACAGCGCTGAAAACTGAAAATTGGTCCGGGCAGGAGGGGGGTTTAAGTGCCCAGTAAGAAAGTGGTTAAACCCAAAACCAAAAATGTTATATATTTCAGCTTATCAATCATTAGATGCGATGGCTGCATTCGTTTTCATTTTTAGGCCTTTTCCCTCTGTGTTCATCTGGTGATCTGGCCAGTAACACACTTCCTTTATTAGAGCGCCTCTACTCTCTACTTGGAGAGCAGCGTTGACAGTATGGGGGGGGGGTCGGGTGTTAAATACGCTACCAGCTTTAGATAAGCTAACAAATTGAAACCAAACTTGGTGGTTGTAACCCTAAAGAAATGCCCCTGTTCCTTTAAAACATGACCAATACCACAGTGCTTTTGCAGTGTCATTTGTCTAATTTTATGTTCTAAAATACCTGGTTGATCCTGCCTGTTCCTGTGTCCCCCAAGGTGTACTGACCACAGTAATCATGGTTGCTGATCCATAATACTGTGGCCAGTTTATGTCCCTCCTTCATCCCGCTGTGTGTAAACAGTCTCTCCCTCTCCCCTTCTCCCTCTGCCTGTCATTTCCTATTCTGTGTTGTGAGCCGATCTCCTCCCTTCCCCTCCCCTCATGCCTCTATTCCCCTGTGGCTGTAAAGTAACCTATATAAGTCACTTGCATCCCCACTCTGTTTTACGGAGATATTAAGTACAGTGTGTCAGTTTTTATTTAAAATTTTAATCCTAAATACCTTCTAGCACAGCACCGCTCTGTGACCATGTGACCTCCCTCCTCTGGCCGGTTGATGTCAGAGGGGAATCTCAGCCCCTTCTGCTGCTCTCCTTAGAACCTGAAGAGTAGAGGGAGGTCACGTGACCACAGAGCAGAGCTGTGGAAGGAGGCATTTAGCATTATAATTTAAAAAAAACTGACACACTATACTTAAAGTAGAAGTCCACTCTAAAACTAAAATCCCTGCATCTATAGACACCCACGTTCTAACACTAACCTATCTAACCCTGTGAAGAAGAAATCAGCATACCAGAGGCGTAACTAGAACCTTCAGGGCCCCGGTGCAAGAAATTATGAAGGGCCCCCTGACCCCTGGCCAGGGCCCTTTCCTCTTCCCACTGATCCTGGGGCCCTTTACGCCTATCGTGGGTCCCTTTATTATGGTACTACAGTGGGGCCCTTTCACAAGTTCTGCAGCAGGCCCCAGGGGGACCAGGGAAGCACACAGGGGCCCTGGGAACAGCAGAAGACAAGTAAACTGGATAGAGGAAAATGGAGGAGATTGGGTCCTCTAAATGCCACCCCTGCCATCCCTCCTATTCAGGTGTACAAGGGAGGCACATGGGCCCCCTGGACCATGGGGCCCGGTTGCAATTGCAACCCCTGCAACCCCTATCGTTACGCCCCTGCAGCATACATACCTTTTCTGAAGGCGGTCCGACAAGATCCCACGATGAGCTGTCACCTGCGGCTTTGCTGTGTAGGCGGGTGCAGAGGACACAGCCGACAATGGAAGCCCAATAGTAAGTCTATGCGTGACGTCACTTCCCATTCATTTCACAGCCGTTGTCGGCTGTCTCCTCTGCAGAGCTTCTGCTGCTGGACACCGGGTCGGATCACCTTCAGAAAAGGCATGTATACTGATTTCTTCTTCACAGGGCTAGATAAATTAGTGTTAGAACGTGGGTATCTATAGAAGCAGGGATTTTAGTTTTAGCATGGTGTGTTGCCATGGCCAAGTTTTAGTGACTTTATGTGTCATAATATGGAGTTAGATTTGAAGGGAAGTCAGGCTTCCCCCTTCCCCCTCCATTGATATGTAAACATGGACTTACACTTTAATATCTTCATAAAACAGAGGGGATGCAAGTGACTTATGAATCTGAATTTACAACCACCTTAACACTTTATTAGCAGTTATAGCAACAGTTTGCTTTTGGGATAAAGGTTTTACATAAATAAAAGCTGATCACTGTAATCTGAGTCAGCGGTAAATAGTTTGTCTCAACCCTGTAACTGCTACATCTGCAAAAGAGCTTGTTCTTTTTAAAAACAGACTTCCTGGCCAGATCACCATATGAATATAGAAGAAATAAAGCCTCAAAATGAAAACAAATGCAACCATCACTTCCCACTGACCACCAATGTAATGAGGCCCTTCTTTCACTGACTCTCCCAAAGACCACCAAGGGATCCTCCTTCCATCGATCTCAAACTTCACTTACCACCAATGAAGGGGGCACTTTTCCACTGAAAATTGGTATTTCAGCAATGTGACCACCAATGGTAGGGAACACATTTTTTCACAGTCCACAATTATTTTCTGGCCAATATTATTTCATTAATACTACTGAAAATAATTTTGTGAAGAACTGCCATTTTCTCCTGCGGCAACTTGTTCATACCGAAGTAGCTACAGATACAGTATTATAGACCTGAATGCCCCCCCCCCCCCCATGTTAAAAAGGTCAAGAAAGGTTGGTGTGGACATTCCATTTTAGGCCTCCTGCACATAGGATGTTAAAAAAAAAAAAAAAGTCCTAAAAACATCAGTAGCTTTTAGTGACTTTTTTCAGCTTCTTTGAGCGTTTTTTCCCCTTAAAATCCATATCAGACCGAAGGGTCTGGTATGCTCCTGGGGGGAACCCCACGCAATTTTTTTTTTTGCCGGGGTCCCCTTCAAGATCCTCAGCACACAAGTCGCACTGCAATTCGGATTATCATGATCTGACTTCTGGTGTGACTTCTATTCAAATCAATGGGCCATAGGGAACCACTGCTTTTGAATAGAGACAGAAACGCCTGATGAGGCTTAACGCTGTGTATACAACGTTAAGCAAAGTTATTGCACGTTTTTCGGCGTTCGAGCATTTTTACAGCTGAAAAACTTCTCTCAGAACCCATTGGTCTTGAGTTTTTTTTTTTACAGCTCAAAAACGCCCCAGCCAAAAACAGTTGATAACAGCCTATGTGTGCATGAACACATAGGATATCATGATGGGGAGTGTATTGACTGTAGAAAAAAATGTCTGCAGCTAAAAACAGCATCCAAAAACGTCCTGTGCATGAGGCCTTACACAACTGATATCCTAAGAAAATATTTAGCTTTTTTTTACTCAATAGGAAGAAAAAAAAGGAGCAAGTGAACTTGTAGCAGTGCAGTAAACAAGTCTAGATTGTTAAGCCTATTTGGAGATTATGGCTGCAGCCTAGCAACAGAGCTGATACCAGGATATGGCCCCCTGGCAGATTACACAGTACACTGAGCAGGTAATTCTGTTTAAAGGGCCAGTCTTTGTTTTTTCCACCTATCTATGTGCATGGGCAGGAGGCTCTGACAGTTTGGCAAAGACCAAGGGGACCAGAAAGGGGGAGCACACTTCCATCCCTGGCCAGAATGCTCCATTTTGCTAGTCTTGGATGCTATCTGACCACCCACTGAGACATTGTGAGCTGCCTGGCAAAAGGCACATGCAGGGCCAGGAGTTGGACAGATGGATCCCTGACCAATCAGGTTGCACGGCTCCCTCCCTCTGTCTGCAGCATGACAAATGAAAGATAAGCTTGAGCACCAGCAAGGTAGGCAGTCACTGGAGGGTTGGAGATGGCCAGAGAGTTGGGTGGATTTGCAGTATTACCTTGGGATCCTGTGAGAGCTGCGAAGGAAGAGCTTTTTTGCTGCCATTATTACGTTTATTCAAAGTACCCCATGAATGTACCGATGTATTTTTGGCTTCTAAAGAAGAAAATCTGGGCTCAGCAATGGGAAATAAATAGGTAACAGCAAGTGGAAAGATGCAATAACTAAGCACAGTGCTCACTAGGGGTAGTTAACATGATAAGGTCCATATGTAGTCCAATAATTATATAAGATGATAATGTCCAGCACAAAGGGCTGCACTCCTGGTAGGAAGAAGCCGGTTCAGCCACTGGAGAGAGAAGAGACAAGGAAGAAGGCGCCTCTAAGTGCAGACTTAAAAACTCATTTATTAAAACAGCCAATTGGCAACTAATGTTGAAGAATAAAGTCAGGCACATCAAAAACAGGTACAGCCGTCCCGCCAGTCGATGCCCGATGAAAGAGCGCGACTGCCAGGCTACCGCAGGGCGGACGGTCTGAAACGCGTCGCATTTTGGTGACGTCATCCGTCTCCGGGAGTCTGCTTTTGAGCCTCGCTCTGGCGTCCCCGCACAGCCGGCTACAGGATGCCTCTGCCCCCTGCGAGACGGCAGCCATACCGGACCCCACATGGGGAACGGACCCACAGTCACCTTTAACTACTGGCGGGACGGCTGTCCCTGTTTCTGATGTGCACGATTTTATTCTTCAACATGCGAGTTGCCAATTGGCTGTTTTAATAAATGAGTTTTTAAGTCTGCACTTAGAAACGCCTTCTTCCTTGTCTCTTCTCTCTCCAGTGGGAAATAAATAGGTGAATCTATTTTATACACCTAATGCCCTTGGCAGTCAGTAGCAGACATAATGGGGTAATTTTTACTAAAACAATAGACTTTTCAGTTTGTAAATGAGATAAAGCATTTTTTTCTATGAAAAAAAAAAAGGATATTATTTACGTTCTAGTGATTGAAGTGGCTTCCTCTTATTCACCAAGCAAGTTAAAGCTATAGTCTAGGTTAAAGATAATACATGGGGTTCCCGTCCTATAATAAGCGCTAAATAGCTGGGTGTACCAACCCTCTATATAAAATATGAAAAAAAGTGTAGGAGCAACTGAAATGGGTGTTAAATGGTACATCTCAGACTTTCATAAGATAGTATCAAAAAATTTTATTAGTTGAGTACATAGAAAAAATGCTGGTGTGTGGGTATCATGGGAGACCGAGCCTGGTGTTGGCAGCGGTGACACATGCTTTCTAAACGCATCATTAAGGAGTGACCATACGGGATAACTGGCCCCTACATGCTACTTTACACAGAACGTGTATGGCTTATTTGGATCCTGGTTGTTCACTGCATATGATATGATGCAGTCCATTCAATAGAGGATGGCGCAGAGCCTTTTGAACTTCTGACACCTGGTGGATACGAAGTGTGAAGTATTGTTGGCGCCAGTTATGCGGGTGAACGTGCATGTGGCCGGGTCCATAGTCCAGGCAGTTGAGTCACCTTAATGTGACTGTCTCCCTCTAGTCCTCAACCGTCAGACAGAATAAGTGCAAGTTACAAAACGGATAAACCCTGATGAAGCAGATTCTCATACTGCGAAACATGTTGGAAATCTTGATGTAACACCATACTCTGTATATGCTTTTAACTGTACATCAGGAGTAGGCAACCTGCGACCATCCAGCTGTTGTAAAACTACAAGTCCCATCATGCCTCTGGGAGTAATTGTACACGTCAGCCTTGCAATGCCTCATGGGAAATGTAGTTCTACAACAGCTGGAGGGCCGTAGGTTGCCTACTCTTGCTGTGCATGGTTGGGAAGGTTGTGTGTTTTGTATGACCCCCTCATGTCTTTTAAGCACATATGTGAATAATATATTTTTTTCTATATAGTCAACTAATAAAATAGTTTTGATGCTATATCTTATGAAAGTCTGAGATGTACCATTTAATGCCCATTTCAGTTGCTCCTACACTTTTCATAAAGGTTATAGTCTCAAGTATAGTAAATCAACCCGATCAAGATGGTATGACAAAAGCTGGTATGTTTTGCATGTGTTGCCCTCCCATGTGCTCCTTGCTGCAAAGGCCAGTTATAGGTGAGGGCAGTGGCCATTGGTTTGTATTGTTGAAATATTGATGAGGGAATGGTACTGGACACCGTTGCTGCCATTGTGCTATATGCTGGGTGTCCAGTGCTCCCCCATGCCTTTAAGGAGGGGTGGGTTCCCTCCAGGCTCACCTGCCCTCTGCCTAGCCATTAGAATTCATGTGCTTCTGCTATGGAGGCTCTCAAAATTTAGAGTTCGGACTACAGAAAATACCAGGGTGGATAAAAATCAATGATTTTTTTTAATTTAAATTTTTTAATTTTTTTGATTTAAATCGATTATCAAATTTATTTTAATAAAATGCTTTTGAAGTAAAAATCTATCCAAAGATAGTTTTCTATTTAGGATACATTAATAATTTAGTTTATTCAGCATGCAATTGAGCTTAGTTATGTAGCATGAGGCTGTATATTCTGCAATATTTACATTTTTGGTAAACTCATTCAATGAATCCAAGCTCTGCAAGCTGAGATAACATGCACTGCATTGATGCATTCACACAATGTCACAGTAACTGTGAGATTAAACAAAGTTCAGGAATATTCCTTTATCCCATTGTTTTGCAAATCTATGTACACCACAAACTGTATGATTGAATCGGTTCTGATATCGCTTTTTTACTAACCTGACAGCTTATTATTCTAAATAGGGAACCTTCATTTTGTTTGCAAATATTAAAGATTCTAACTACCAGCAAGAATAATTCCTTACATTTAAAGAGCACCTGTCATTTCAGATCCATCGTGGCAGTGCCTGTTAGCGGGCATCCACTCACCTGCTGCCGCCACGTCCTTCACCTTGTTGTGTCACTGCTGCATCACCAGCCGTCCCATTAAAGTGAATGGGACTGTCGGTGAGTCAACAGCGGGTCAGAGGAGGAGCCGCTGCGGGTCATAGATGACAGTTGCTCTTTAAAAATTGTGATTTAAATCGAGTTGATTTAAATCAAATCCACCCTGGAAAATACTGAGGTGCCTTGTCGGGGCTCTATAAGCTTATGCATTTATTTGCAAATGTGTGCAAACTAAACCCCTGCTTTTTACGCATAATGTTAGATGGCATAATTCGGTTGGTTAGCAGGCTGGTCAGTAAGTTGAGCTGGGAATTTCTTTGGTTTTGTTTTGTATAGCAAACGCACCCCTAGACTTGAAAAGGCCATTAGTAGTTCAGAGCACAAACATTTTAGACATCTTTAGAATTTAATCGTCTTTTTTTTTTTGCACACTAGTCTCATATCAAAATGAAGCGCTTACGACAATTCTTGTACGACAGAACACACCTTTGAAAGTGATGTAATGTATGTTAATGTATCCTTTTGTCTCCGAGCATGCGTGGTCTTGGTCTTCCGTTTTTTTTTCTGCATGAATACTGTACTGATTAAACAAAAATCATTTGTTCCGGTATTGTAGGAGAAAAATATGCGTTTGTCCCTTCGGATAACTTTGCATGATCGCCTCTCGAAAGCTGTGTGCGAATGATCAGATTATTGTACGATCGATTCGAAAGCAGTATTTTTCGTGATGATTTTCTGATCGTGTGTACTAGGCATTAGTTATAGGGCCGAGACTTTTTTCGCTCTCAACTTACAGCCAGCATGGTTTGTTCAAAGTAGGAAAGTCAAGAGATATGACACTTTACACAGTGCCATATCCCAATCATGATCTTCTGTTTACATCACGTGATCAGCTGTCATTGGCTGACATCTGATCACGTGGTAAGGGGCCATACATCTATGGTTTGTTCAAAGTAGGAAAGTCAAGGGATATGGCACTTTAAACAGCTAAGATGAACACTGTGATAGATGAGAAAAGGCTGAGCCATTACTCATTCACAATGCTAGGTCTTTACTTCTTTCATGATAATAATCAGGCGGCTCTTTAGGTAGGTTGACAAATTGCAGACACCGCTGTATGTGTGGTTCAGTAGCTGCTCACCAGTCTTGGTTCAGGTAAACCAGGCCAACAAGGTGTGGATGGTCAGAGATGAATGCAGTTAGATGCGCTGTGTTCTGCTTCCAGCCTAGTAAAGGGTAAATCTGGCATCTTGGCACAGAGTAATCTAATCAGCATGTTAATGATTATTTTCTCAGCCCAGAGCCAAGTGAAAGCTGGAGGTCTATAATCTGCCACATTCCAAGCATTCATTGTAAGTCGTCTACTGCGGCTGCTATTATACAAACACAGCGACGGGGGGTTGGGGTAGGCTGGGAATAGTTTACAGAAAACATACGCCATCTGGATTATAATTTATGCTGCATGCGATTCTTATGGAAGCCAGACCACAATATTCAAATTAGCCTCATCTTGACTGCAGTAAAAGGTACTGAAAATTCTACAAGAGAGCCCCGTCAGCTGCTACAAAATGCATGCCTAATGCTGAAGTCTGAGAACGCCAAGGACAAACCAAAATATCTGCAGCATACAGAACCCAAGAACACACATGTAATATACTACAGCTTGCCAGTCCTTAGATGTGATGGCTGCGTTATTTTTTTTAAGGCTTTTTATCTTTTCCACCTGGTGTTCCATTTAGACCATTACTTTGCAGTTACTACGCAACAGCGGGTCAGAGGAGGAGCCGCTGCGGGACAGAGATGACAGTTGCCCTTTAGTAAAAAGGCTGGATTTAAATCAACTCAATTTAAATCAAGATTTAGATTGGGATTTAACCACTTGCTGCTTACTGGGCACTTAAACCCCCTTCCTGCCCAGACAAAATTTTCAGCTTTCATCGCTGTCACTCTTTGAATGACAATTGCGCGGTCATGCAACACTATACCCCATATGACATTTTTATCATTTTTTCCCCACAAATAGAGCTTTATTTTGGTGGTATTTAATCACTGCTGGGTTTTTTTATTTTTTGGCAAAAAAAAAAAAAAAACAAAAGCCCGAAAATTTTGAGAAAAAAAAAAACTGTTAATTTTGAGAACAGGTCATTTTTCTCCTTCATTGATGGGCACTGATAGGCTCCACTGATGGGCACTGATAAGGCGGCACTAATGGGCACTGGTAGGTGGCACTGATGAGCACCGATTGGCAGCCGAGGTGATCAAAGGTAGGTTGCACTGGAGAAGTGATAGGTGACACTGGCAGGTGGCACTGGTGGACACAGGTGAGCAGCTGCGTCTTTCTGTGTGAGGGACCGATGGCCCTCTGAAATAAGCCGGTGATCGGCTTTTTTTCCTCCCACCCTGACAGATTATCACATTATCATCATTGGCTGACAGCTGATCACGTGGTAAGGGGCCGGGATCGGTCCCTTACTCCGATCTGTGATCAGCTGAGTATCAGACTCAGTAATCACAGAGCGTGGCGCATTGGACCCACAGGGACGCGCTGACAGCGCATGCTCGGGAGGACGTCCATGAATGCCCTCACGGCAATTAAAGCCCACTCTGTAGCCGTCTTTCAGCTATAGCGCAGGCGGGAAGTAGTTAAGTCAAATCCACCCTGCCAAAAACTGAAAAAATAATTGTATTATATTCGACTTTTTAATTAACATGAAATTAAATGAATATGAATTTGTCGTCGGCCATTATTGGCTCCTTTAACGCAAGAAAAGCTCAAGAGAAATGCATCCCTTTAAAATCTATTTATGTCTTCACAATGGTTCACTGCGCTTCTGTTGCAGTGTAAAAAATCCTGCTTGCTGCATTTTTGGTCAGTTAAAAAAAAACAAAACAAAAAAAAAAACAAAAACGCACCTCCCCATTGAAAATGCAGCAAAAACGCATCAGTAACGCACCTATGTTACATTTCTGATGCGGTTTTTGAAGCATATGACCTATGAAAAACATACCATAAAAGCACAGAAAAAGCACAGCATTTTCAGTGCAATTATCTGCACCTTTTTCTTTATGGGCAAAATGGAGAAAACACCATTAATGGCCGCCAAAATTTCGGTGCATCTCTAGTGAAAGACAGATTATTCTTTAATGTTGCCAAGTGACTTTACTACTAAGTCAAAGACTCTGGAAGCCCATCACATGCTCCCCCCGCACCACATCAGGTGGGTATCTCAATACAAACACCCAGCCGACATACCAGCTGGCTGTTACACAACCCAAACAGATCACCCGGTGCACACTCACTCACCATAGAGGAACTGGGAGCACTGGCTGTAGCCTTCCTCCATCTCTTCACATTTATCTGCTGCAGTCTGTCTGTCGCTGTACGTTGTGGCGAATACCGCAGCCCCACACTCCACCAGAAATTTACACACCTGGACGTTGTTACAGGATGCAGCGCAGTGCAGCGGGGTCCTGAAGCCAACAAGACACAATTACATTACACTCATGTTCAGGACAAGCAATGAAGAAATGACAAATCACAGGACGGAATCAAAACGACTACTATAGTAAAAATATTGCATTTTAGTAACCGTATCGGGGATAATATTCAGTATATGAAAACCCTTATATCTATAGTTTTCTCCACATTAACATGCAGACCCAAGCTATACAGCAAGAGTGGCAGTTACAAGGACACCAAAAATGAAAAGCGTGCTTACAATGATCAGCTTTTATTTATATGGTTTAAAACTTTTTTTTGCAAAGAAAAAAAAAAATCTTCTGTTGCTGTAACTACTTGAAAGTGTTAGCTGGAGCTGGGCTATAATTTAACTAAGTGAGGCTCCATTCACACTATGGCGTTCCGCTTTGCGGGCGGAATCCCCGCAATGTTGAAATGCTGCAAATTGCAGGACGCCCTTGAGATCCCCGCTATTTTGAATGGCACCAAATTGTGGCGTGATTTTGGCCGCCAAATAGCCCTAAAATCGCGGGCAGAATCGCGGGATGCCCAACGCCCAAAAAAAGTACAAGAGGGCCAACCGGTAACAAAAGTCTGTTATTGGGGGGTGGTGACTCTGCAAAACTGCTGTATTAATGCTAGTGACAGACAGAATCCTATAGGTCATTGTTGATTTTGCAGATAGCTCCACTTTACAAAGAGAGCATGTTGTTCGTTAAAGAGGAAGTAAACCTCCCTCTAATGTTTGTACCTATAAATAAGGCTATAATAAGGCTTACCTATAGGTACTGTAAATATCTCCAAAGCGATGCATACTAGCACATTGTGCCTTTACTTTGCAGGTAAAAAAAAAGAAACCGCAGAGTTTACTTCCTATTTAAGGCTGTCAATTTTTTTTTTTTAAATCTTATCTGAGCACGCAGCCCAGCAGGTCAGGAAAGGGAGGGGCAAGCGAGCGCCCCCCCGGACTATACCAGGCCACATGCCCTCGACATAGGTAGGGGTGCGTTTGGGCAGGGGGGCCCTGGGCACCCCCATACCAAAGCACCTTGTCCCCATGTTGAGGACAAGGGCTTATTCCTCACAACCCTGGCCGGTGGTTGTCGGGTCTGAGGGCGGGGCTTATTGGAATCTGGAAGCCCCCTTTAACAAGAGGGGCCCCAGGTCCCGGCCCCCCCACCCTATGTGAATGAGTATGGGGTACCCCCACCCATTCACCTAAAAAAAAAAAGAAAAAAAGTGTCAAAAATAAACAAACACAGTACAGAGATGTTTAAAGTATTTTATTAGGGCAGCTCCGGCGTCTCTTTCCGATTTCTTTCCCCCCCTCCGGCTCTTCTCCCTCTCACTCTCAAAATTCATACCAGACCAAAGGGTCTCCCATAGGGAACCATTTATTTTGAATAGAGGCAGAGAAACGCAGCTGAAAGCTAGCGTGGCTAAACGCACATTGACACCAATGTAAATCGCTGATAAAAGCGCTCTTTTAACGCCTTTTTTTCCTGGCGTCAGTACTAGCTTTACAGCTCGTTTTTTAAAATGCCCGTGTGTATGAAGCCTTAAGGATAAGTTCACTTTTTGTACCATGTTACACCCATATTCAGGGTGTGACATGTAACAGATGTGTCAGCCCCTGATCCCCCGTTCTAACAGCTAGCGGGGGATCTTGTCTCCTCAAATCCCCTCACCCCCCCCCCCCACGCTAGCTGTCACGCTTTGCAACAAACGTGGCCGAGTGGGGCTCCACCCACCAGCCTGGCCACGTCATTCATTCACAGTGTTGTGTGAATGGAAAAACGACAAGGTCTGACAATCTTTTCAGTTGTTGGCCTGTAGTTTTCAATTAACTACCACGGCTCTCTGGCAGTTCATTCTCTCTTCCTGTCAGATTGTATCTGCTTACCCATACAGGATGCTGAAGACCTGCATGGCACCAGTGATCTACTGATCGCTGGTGCAATGCTTTACAGGCCCCAAAATAAATAATAAAATTAACAAATTTTTACCTGCAAAAAAATTGTGCATTTATTATTTTTTTGGAACAAAGCCCTCCAGCGTTGTAATGTCACCGCTGGGAGGACTGACATGTTCCCCGTCTTTCTTCCGCGTTAGAGCGCTCCGGCTATGTGATTGGCCGGAGCTGTATTGACAGCACTCCCACACATGTGCATGGGAGCCCTCGCTTCCGGCACGAAGCTCTGAAGTTCCGGCAAGGTATGCCGGACCTTCAGAGCGCATGCAGAGTGAATATTCATTTTACCTACAGGTAACCCTTATTATAGGCTTACCTGTAAGTAAAAATGACAAAGTGGGGTTTACAACCGCTTTAAGCGGATAAGTCAGTACAATACATAGTAAATGAGATTACATGAACGGCTCACAAGAGGTATATTGCATTATCCATGTATGCCACATTTTAGTAAACTTTTGGGGTAGCTCCTGTGAATGTAGATACATTTCATATAATAAATAGTAGCATTGATGTCAGCAATCCAGTGCTCTCTCACTGGTCTATTTCAGTAATGGGCAATTGAGGCCTTCTAGCTGTTGAGGAGCTACAAGTACCATCATGCATCTGCCTCTGGGAGTCATGCTTGTAACTGTCAGTTTTACAATGCTTCATTGGAAGTGTCGTCTCACAACAGCTGCAGGGCAGCAGTTGCAATGAATTCCAAAAGTAGTAGAGTCGGCAATGAATGAATGAATGAATTCCAAAAGTAGTAGAGTCGGCACACTGGAAAATCTTCCAAATTCTTTATTAGATATAGACCATGCACAGACAGACAACTGACGCGTTTCGACAGCTGCGCCTTGTTCACAGCTTACCAAGGTAAGCTGTGAACAAGGCGCAACTTTCCTTTTTCATACTCTGTCATACTAAAGCTGTGCGGCAAAAAGGATACAAAATGGTTTCTCCATCCACAAGTAAAAAAATAATTTTGCAGCATTTGGGCTGTAACTGAACTTATGATCCAGTTATGCCATCCACATTCTACAGATCTAAACATGAGCCTTTTACCGGACTGTACTGAAGTGAAGTCCGGTTTATAGCAAGTCTGGGGGTCCCTAAAGCTGGGAAGAAACCCTTTTGTAATAAACAACAGGTATGTACAAGGACCCTTGGGTGCCTATTTTTTTTTTTTTTTTTTTAAGATATTATATATGAAGAAGGAATAAAGGAAAAGTAGTCAACAGAAAAGGATGAAATTACATTAACTACATTAGTATTTTGATCGGATACCTCATCACACAATAGAAAATAACTGTAGATAATAAAATGTGACCTACCAGCCATCGCTGTCTGCAGCATTTACATTCACACCAAACTGTACAAGGAATTTAACGATCTCTGTGTGACCGGCGCACACTGCATTGTGAAGTGCTGTGATTCCCTCGTCATTGGGCTCGCTGGGATCATGAACCTAAAAACATACAGTGCCTGTAAGTCATGAGCAATACAAACAGACACACAACTAGT
>BLSH010005047.1:592445-602541 GCA_018402905.1 Glandirana rugosa
AAAAAAAAAAAAAAAAAAAAAAAAAAAAAAACACACTCACCTTGGTGGATGCTGCATCATCCCCCACGCTGCCACTAGGCCAAGAACTTGGTGAACAAAGACCAATCATCGCTCAGTTCTCGGTCTTTAGTGAACAGAGAGCTGGTGACTGTCAATCATCACCTCTCTGCTCCTGCAGTGCTCACTGGAGCACCGGGCTGTGGGGAGCGGCTGGCTCAGGCTCTCATCGGCACAGAGGCTGAGCCAGCTGCCGGTCCAGGCATCTGGGTGGATCCCGACATTAAAGTCAGGATCAGTCCAGAGCCTAGACCGGCTGAGCTTCTACGGAAAGGAATGAAATCCATGGTGTACATACCTGGGTGGGTGGGGAATACACTAGCTGCAGGGAAGATTCTTAATAAAAGGATTGCGTGACACTGGGCAGGCCGCATAATGAAAATCACCACGGTTTACATAATCATATGCGATGAGCAAAATGCTCAGCCTGCTAGGAGGGACTGAAGATAATTATACCAAAAGGGTAAGGATCCTTTAGGGCAAATCATTCACTCCATTAACTTACCTGTAGCTCTTTGTATAGCCGGTCAAGTTCAGCGACTGCAGACTGGTTGTCATGGTAACCCTCAATGCGCCCATTCTTTAGCATCTCCAGCTGTCTATTTAGCTCCTCCACTTTAGCCACAGCTACCATCAGTTCCTTCTGCTTCTGCTGGAACAGGTTATTCATTTGCTCGATCTCCTCCACTGAGGAGTAAGAAGAGAAAATCAAACATGAACACCTCTATTACGTTTTCTGAAGAAAAAACAAATCCACAAAAGAAGTGGGGGCCTCACTTAATCTGCCATTGCTAAGCCTCTTCTGTTCCACGTGACCCTTCAGGGCTCGCACTTTCTTCAGCTTGGCCTCCTGGTTCTCAGCGATCTCCCTCAAGCGCTTCAGCTTCTCTTGTTCACTGGCCTGCTGCTGACGCTGGTCCTGTTGTTTCAGATATTTCAGCCTCTGTTCCTATAAAAAGCCAGGGAGGTCATGTCAAATAATGGCAACCTTAACCCTAAACATCTGCAGTCCCCATTTAGAATCTAAGGATAGTTTTTTGTATAATTCACATTTCAACATTCATAGTTGAGTCAGCAGAGTGAATAATGCAGGATTTACAAATAAAGTTGCCTGCCCAGCAAACTGGCAAGGTTCTTCAGAAAAGAAAAAAACATTCTAACAGATTTCCTTGAAATATAGCTACTGTGTCACACAATATGAATGTTTTGTCCTTTTTCAAAAGAGCATATTTCAGGCTTACTCAATAAAGCATCACAAAGAGGAACGCAGATATGCAAAGTGCAACAGCCTGCAGCAGCCAATCAGATAAGATCACTTTAAAGCCAACTGACCTTCAGCCCATGTGTACAACGGTCTGTGCTACAGAAGCCAGAGACCAGCTTCTGTCGAATGGACATCATGGAAAACCAACATCCAACCTGTATCTGCTCATTTGCTGGCATTGGCTGCCAGTAGGGTTGCACTCATACCAATTACCGGTATTGGTGCCGATATTAAAGTGATTGTAAAGTCTTGTTTTTTTGTTTTTTTTTTGTTTTTTTTTTTATAAATAACAAACATGTTCTACTTACCTCCTTGCACAGAGCAGCCCCGATCCTCCTCTTCTCGAGTCCCTCTTTGCTGCTCCTAGCCTACCCCTCCGGTCGAGTGCCCCCCAAAAGCAAGCAGCTTTCTATGAAGGCATCCGAGCCGAGCTGCAGCCTCATGTGTCAATTCAGACACGCCCCCTGTCCCCTCTCTCTCCTGATTGGCTAACTATGATTGACAGCCGCGGGAGCCAATGGCGGTGGGTACCAGACGGCTGAGGGACTCGTGGGACATCGCTGGAGAGATAAGGGGCTCGGGTAAGTAATTAGGGGGGTGGGGTGCTGGGGAGGGTCCTACACACAGAAGGCTAAACCTTCTGCCTTTAAAACGCCTTTAAGCATACACGAATACTCATGCAAATGCTCCAAGACCTGAAACTGATAATTTGCGTTGCAATTTGAGCTCATACAAAATGAATGGGCTCAAATTGCACTGCAAAGAATCACATGCGACTGGAACAGGAATGAGGTGTGATTCCTATCCGAATCACATGCGGATTCTGTGTGAAACCAGGCTTGTCATAGTGACTTTATCTGGGTTCACACAGAAGCAGTGCAGGAAACCAAATGTGATTCGGACTGAAGTTTGCTTGTGTTAGTATAGGAATCAGGTTTTTTTTCGTTCAGCCCGCTGGGTGGAAAAGAAAAATTTCTAGTGTGTACCAGGCTTTACTGATCTTACTGCCGCAAGCTTAAATCTCATTGGCTAATATGTACTGCACATAATACTTTAACCTGCTCTACTCAGTTTAGTAGTGTTAGATTACTGTACACATCCTTGTCTACTTAATAACTAATTGTTTCCACTAAATTGCCCCAATGGATGTACCTTTGTAGCCAGCATTAGCTGTTGGGCTTCTATCTGCTGCTGCTGTCGAGCTGCCATCTCCTGTAGTTCCGCTAGGGTCATGTCCATTCTGGGACCATTCACCTATTAACAGACACCGTATTGCATAAGTATCACACAAGTATATGAACACATTAAGGCAGTGATCACAGAAAGTGATATATAGGCACATATTTGTACACACAATATGTATATGGAATATAGTGTGTGTATATAGTTCAGCCATGTGTTTTGTGATTTGTATACACAAGTGCATCACACTTACCCCATTTTCCATTATCGTTCTGTCTGCAGGGACTTTCACGCCATTCCGCTTTAAGTTGGTATCGCTTGCTCTCTGTGTATTAACTGCATTTAAATTTTAAAAAAAGAGTCAGTAAATTTAACTTTCCAAAAAAAAAGGATCAACAAATCCGTAAAAATGTTAGCAGGAACCAGCAGCATCGGCCTGGCATTAGGCCTGAAGAAAGTTCTTGCTTTCTGGAGAACATATAAGCCACTTCTCGTGATGTCTGGTTCATAGATACAAGTTACATTTACACATTCCCTTACCAATAAACAAGTATTGAAAATCAGAGGATCAACAAATCAGCATTGATGGATGGCTCACTTTCCTCACCCATAGCAGGTTTCCTATATAGAGTAGCTCCAGGCAAGTAAAATCAGAGAACTGCTAATGCAATCCAGGAGATACAAAGTCAAAATTCACTCAATGAACCCTTAGCTTGGTGTACAACCAGTCCACCTCATTTTCATCTCTCCGGCCTTACTGCTGGTGGCACTGTAACAACAGCAATGTAGGCAATGCACCCGCACAAGTGTGCCAGCAGAGATATCCAAGCAGTTATTACAGGGAGAGAATGGTGGCAATACAGAATACAGGGCCAAAGTGACAAAGTGTGAGCTGTGCACGGATCTCATCAGCTTGACTGATCACACCGGTGAGGCTGGGAATTCAAGCCACACAAACGGTGATAAAGTATGGTGTTCCCAGATTACCAGCACACTACACCCTAGAAAATATGAAAAACCTGGACATGTAGCCATATCCAGAGGTGTGCATTTCAAGGGTTAATTTTCCAAAAGTATTAATGTGCATTGGGATCTACACACAAACCCTCTGCTGTATTTTTTCACTGCCATTTGTTATAAAAACACAATCCTCAGCTTCAGTTCACATGTACAGATGAATAAACCCGTCTGCATGGCTCATTGAGAGTCACGTTTATGTACAAACTGCAAAAATAGTAAAAAGCAACTTGGCCTCAACATCCATCATAGTGCACCATTGGGGGGGGGTTACTAAAACTGGAGCGCACAGGATCTGGTGCAGCTCTGCATAGTAGCCAGCTTCCAGGTTTAAGGCGCTGTTCACACATGAGCAGGGTGACTTTCAGGCATTTTTATTTGAGTTTTTCAAGCATTTTACATGTGTATTCAAGTTTCAATTGTTTTTATTTTAGCCAATAGAAAGCACTAGGGGAAGGAGCTGCTGTTTTGGCAGAAAACATGCAACAAAACGCTTGTAAAAACGCACATGTTGAGAGCTTTTCAAGCTTTCCCATTGAAGTCTATGGGGTCAATCTGCCTAAAAGAAGCTCAGCGACAAAACACTCAGATGTGAACAAGGGCCATGGAGAGGAATGGGATTTTGTTTGATGAGCGTATAATAGAAGGCTGCATTCCCATCTTCTGAATCTGAATTGCAGGCAGAATCAAGGCAATTCTGCCCCGATTTCAAAACGCTCTGTTAAAGAGACAAATCACACAATGTGAACTTCAGACGGCATTCATTTTAATGGCATCTAAAAACACAGTGCGGTTCTGCTGCATTTGCCATGCAATAAATCTCACTGCAATCGCAGCAAATTGGGAAACCCTGATGAGGAGGGGGCCCCCGTGCGTGTAAGTTCCCGAGTCTCGGCCCCGCCCCCAGTTCCTGTGTCACCAGATTTGACTGACAGCAGCGGGAGCCAATCTCTCTCACTGGTCTCAATCTGCCCAATGAGGAGAGAGACAGCGGCAGAAGCCACTGCGCTCATGCACATCGCTGGAACGGATGGGCTCAGGTAAGGAAAAGTCTGGGGGCAGCTGGAACACAGAAGGTTTTTCACTCTAATGCACAGAATGCATTAAAGTGGTTGTAAAGTCTTGAGGTTTTTCAACTTAATGCATTCTACACATTAAGGTAAAAAACCTCCTGTACTGTAGCAGCCCCCCTTTTACTTACCTGAACCCTGATCATTCCAGCGTCGAGGATGAGCCCAGCAGCTCCAGCCTCTGGCTCTGGGTCCTCATTGGATAGATTAATAGCAGCAGGAGCCATTGGCTCCCGCTGTGGTCTGTGTCAATGGATGGAGCAGCAGGACTTGGAGCGTGCCCGCACGGGTGCCCCAGGGAAAGCGTCTCTCTGTGGGGGCACCCGGTGAAGAGGAGGAGCCAGAAGCGCCTCTGGGGGACCCCACAAAAGGAGGATCGGCGTCACTCTGTGCAAAACCCTTGCACAGAGCAGGTAAGTTTAACATGTTTATTATTTTAAAAAAACAAACCTTTAGTATCACTTTAAAAGGTGAAAAACCTTAAGGGTGATCTGTCCATTCAGGAATCAGTCTATGAATGGACAAACAGCGATTTATTTAAAGTAAGCAATAGATAATGTTTTTTCTTTTTTTTTTTTCAATCAGCTGATTGAAAAAAAAAAAAAACAAACGGCTTCCCCCATCCACACAAGCAAGGTGGAAGGAGGTGTACTCCTTCCTATCTGTGCAACTGTATTCTGATAGTGGGCCCCTTCTGCTGTCAGAATACACTGATCAGAGGCTGCAGCTGCTGATAAAAAAAAAAAAAAAAAGTCGTCCCACATTCCCATTCAACAGCAGTCGGCCATTAAATCAATATAATCAACTCAATTAGATTGATTTCTGACAAGCAAGAACAGCCATACATGGATCAAAATTTGTCTCGTCTCTGCTGAACCAGCCAAATTTCCATCCATCTATGACCAAGGTAAAACAATACAGGTTAAGAAACTAAAACAGTTCCCTAAAATCCTTGCAATGTACGCTCACCGGCCACTTTATTAGGTACACCTGTTCAATTGCTTGGTAACACAAATTGCTAATCAACAAATCACATGGCAGCAACAAGTGCATTTAGGCATCTAGATGTGGTGAAGACAACTTGCTGAAGTCCAAACCGAGCATCAGTATGGGGAAGAAATGAAGTGACTTTGAATGTGACATGGTTGTTGGTGCCAGACGGGCTGCTCTGAGTATTTCAAAGGGTGCTGATCCACTGGGATTTTCACACACAACCATCTCTCGGGATTACAGAGAATGGTCCGAAAAAGAGAAAATATCCAGTGAGCAGCAGTTGTGTGGATGAAAATGCCTTGCAGAAGTCAGAGGAGAATGGGCAGATGATGGGCTAGATGATAGAAAGGCAACAGAAACTTAAGTAACCACTCATTACAACCAATGTATGCAGAATACCATCTCTCAAAGGACAACACATTGAACCTTGAAGCAGAAGGGCTACAGCAGCAGAAGACCACACCGGGTGCCACTCCTGTCAACTAAGAACAGGAAACTGAGGCTACAATTAGCAGAGGCTCACCAAAATTGGACAATAAAAGATTGGAAAAACGTTGCCTGGTCTGGCGAGTCTCGATTTGAGCTGCGACATTCAGATGGTAGGGTCAGAATTTGGCGTAAACATGAAAGCATGGATCCATCCTGCCTTGTATCAACGGTTCAGGCTGGTGGTGGTGGTGTAATGGTGTGGGGGATATTTTATTGGTACACTTTGGGTCCCTTAGTACCAATTGAGCATTGTTTAAACACCGCAGCCTCATTTCCTTTCTGGCAGAAGGTTCAGGTGGAGTTTAGGAGTTTTCAGATAAAAGTGGAGCTCCCTGGAGCAAGGAAATGTAGAGTACAAGTCTCCTAACCCGACGATGAGCACCCCAGACAGTGGGTGATGACAAAGATATTTATTGCTAAAGATCCTGTGGTCACTTCTTTGGAGGGAAGTCTGATTTGTTTCAGCAAGGTTGACAACTACTGCTGAGGTCAGTGTGTGTTTCTTTTGTCTCTCTATGGTATTGATGAAGGCTGGGGGTCCTAGAGGTGGATTATTTATACCGGAGATCTGCTCAGGAGTGTTTTCTATTGCGCATTTGACCTTTGTTATTAGGGTCTATGGCAGGGTTTCTCACCCAGGGTTCCTCCAGAGGCTGCTAGGGGTTCCTTGAGCAATGGTCAATTTCTACCTCTCAGATAAATTCCCACTGACATATTTGATCTTTTTAGCTATCTGTAAGGGTTAATTCTTCCCAATGACCACAAGTGTAGGGAGCATTCTTCCCATTGACCATCACACTAAAGTATCATGAGTTGTAGATTTGTAACAGGGGTTTCCCGAGACCGGAGAACTATTTCAAGGGTTCCTCTGTGTTGGAAAGGTTGAGAAAGGATGGCCTATGGTAAGAGGCAGTGTGATTGGGTGTTGGTGGTGGTCTCTTCATCCTCACCACAGTATTATTACTTCTCCCCAACACTTCCTGTGGATTGCTGTTAAAATGGACTCCTAACCTAATGAATGTTTTAACCTTTGGATGTGAGCATTTATAATGTTTAGCGCCCCACCTTGATTACCTTTATAGATCTGTGTTGTTGTCCAGCAATATTGTGCTAGCAGCTATTTTACAGTCTTTGTACATGGTGTCATTTGAATTTATACCTTGCGCAGCTGATCTTCGTTTATCTAAACGCCACGGCCTAACTGAGTATTGTTGCTAACCATGTCCATTCCTTTATGACTACAGTGACTCCTAGATTGTAAGCTCTAACGAGCAGGGCCCTCTGATTCCTCCTGTATTGAATGGTATTGGAATTTTACTGTCTGCCCTAATACTGTAAAGCGCTGGCAAACTGTCGGCGCTATATAAATACTGTATAATAATAATACAGTGTACCCATCTTCTGATGGCCCCTTCCAGCAGGTTAATGCACCATGTCGCAAAGCTCAAATCATCTCACCACTGGTTTCAATGTATAATGACAATGAGGTTATTATACTCCACAGGCCTCCACAGTCACCAGATCTCATCCAATAGAGCGCCTTAGGGATGTGGTGGAATGGGAGATCCGCATTATGGATGTGCTTCCGATAAGCCTGCAGCAACTGCGTGATGCCATCATGTCACTATGGACCAAAATCTCTGAGGAATGTTTACAGCACCTTGTTGAATCTATGCCATGAAGGATTAAGGCAGTTCTGAAGGCAAAAGGGGGTCCAACCCGGTACTAGCAAGGTATACCTAATGAAGTGGCCAGTGAGTGTATATAGATCACAAAGAGTTTTGTTGAGAAAATCACAATTCTAAGTGACAGGTGACCTCTATCTAAGGAGTACAGTTAAACCATCTGAGGAGTTGAACCCACCTGATCCTCTAGATGGCGGACGCTCATGGCGCAGGAAGAACCGGGCTTCATTCCACTGCATCCCATACTTCTGCAGAACATCGTACATCCGCTCATTGTCTGCTACAGGACGTTCTGAAATGTGAAATTAGGATTGCGGTTAGATAAATCTAAAATGGGTATGTGATGAAAAACAGGATATTTCAGAAATAAAATATTTAATGTGTTGTGCTGCAGTTCTCATGTGTAAGGAGAGAGAAAAGTGACAACAAAATTAGCTAATCAGTCAGCTGCTTCTCCTTTTACTGTCCAGTCCAGGCTGGGGAGGGACAAGACCTGTAAGTGTTAGGCCACCCATACATGGAGCATATTTTTTTCCTGCAACCCGAAATTTGCTCAATTCCTCCCATCAACAGAGACCGTGTTAATGCAGGATTCCCCCCTGCCGGGAGAAGACAATGGCCGGGCAGGGGGGAATCTTGCATCAATCCGTCCCCACCATGAGAAGACAGTAATTATTGCTAGCAGCCGCTAGCAATAACCGCAGCTAAAACCCAGCATGCTGGTTGTACCCAAGCTAAACGATCAATCAACTTTGTACATTCAGCCTTTCCATAAACAGTTAGAATCTCGAACCATGTATGGCCTGTCTTACTGAAATGCAGCAGGGAAAAAAAAATCAAGTCTCCTACTCTGCCAGACATAGCTGTATGGTGTGACGCAGCTGTGAAAATATAGGGACTGGATAGACAAATACAAATCCTTTGGTGCGTAAAAGAGCTCCAATTTATGCATCTAACCTGTGTATTTTACCTAGAGCAAGCTTTAATCCACGTCTAGATCAAAATAGTTTCCAAGATGCATAAAAATTCCTGACCCGTTTCATAGAAAAAAAAGCATCATAGGAAGTGTCATAGGAAGTCAGAAAATGTTTATCTCAGAGCAGGAGTTCTGCTTTAAAATGGCTATGGCCCATAAAAACAATGGAGGCTATAAATAAGCGGGGGGAATATGAATACAAAGAGGCAGGAGATCTGGGTAACCGACACATCATTCCTAAATCTACTTTTGGCACAATGACAAAGGTTGAAAGGGAAGCAGCTCTGCCAGGCAGTTCTCACGTTCTCCCAATGAATAATGGGAAATGTGCCCGCTGAGCACTGGTCCTTGGCCTGTCAGTGGCTGATGCTGGAGCACAAAAAGCCATTCTTCTGAGCTCCGCACACAGAACAAACAGCACTGCACATCTATCATCCATACACGCTACACACCACTGCACTTCCCAGTCATCCCACACATAGTCCCTGTGTATGTCACAGAGGTTCTACCTAATTGCCCTGGACATGACCAAGGCCTGGATCCCTTCCCACCCTTTACTCAACTAGACAGTATAACCGTACAGGTTATGGTAATCCAATCAGTGCATAGCACGGTAAAGCTTTCCTAAAACAGAAGGCATTTACGAGTCTCATTCCATCACATATCCCAAAAATAATGGGGATTACTTCACATTTTAAAACACTGGATGGAGCCATGCAAATCATTCCTCAATGGCATTCATGCACAGAACTCTAGATGCCAGCTACAACTGATAAAGTATACTATGCAATATACCAGGGGTAGGCAACCTTTGAGAGATGAAAATCTACTTGAACAACACTGATGAAGTCAAAGACCACTGGGCACAGTGTCATGTTAGGGCCAGTTCACACCAGAACATGATGCCAGAAAGGCATGTTCCATGTGTTTCCTGCACCGTGTTCAAAACGCACTGCCTTTGTGATATACTGCAGGTCATGATACATGGTTAACCCCAAATGTAGATCGCAAACACAGTGGACATAAAAAAAAAAAAAAAAAGTATTACAATAGAGTGCAGGGATCAGGAGTGCGTTGCGTTCAGACTGCAGGGATCAGGAGTGCGTTGCGCTCAGACTGCAGGGATCAGGAGTGCGTTGCGCTCAGTCTGCGGGGATTGTGGGTGATGTGAAGAGTGGTAGAGGACACTGCTATGGGGGTGGCCCTTGCCCATAGCAGTATCCACTGCCATCTTCACATCAACCCCGCAGAGGAGACTGGAGGGGAGGGAGAGAGAAGGACTGAAGGCACAGCAGAGGAGGCTGAGGCCAGAGAGTAGACCGGCAGCTAGCAGTAGGAGGGGTTGGGGGGGGGGGGGGGGGGT
>BLSH010005047.1:602669-614051 GCA_018402905.1 Glandirana rugosa
CCCCCCCCCCCCCCTTTACTTACTTAAGCCATCATTCAATCCAGCGCTGTATACGTCTGCAGCTCTTCTTTACCCTCACTTTTAGGGTCTCGATGGCTTAGCTGGGGCACTGGAAGCCATTGGCTGACTCCCGCTGTCTGTGTCAATGGATGCAGCAGTGGGGCCCAGGAGTAAGCATGCATGAGTGCCCCCATGAGAAGTGGCTTTCCATGGGGGCACTGGACAGAGGGGGGGCCCAGGAGTGCCGGCGTGGGAGCCGAAAAGAGGAGGTTCGCTCTGTTCCATTGCACCACGCACGCAAGTATGAACATGTATGTTATTAAAAAAAACAAATCTGTACAGTAGCTCACAAAAGTGAGTACAACCCTAAGGTAAAATGTCCAAATTGAGCCAAATTAGCCATTTCCTCTCCCCGATGTCATGTCACTCGTTAGTGTTACAAGGTCTCAGGTGTGAATGGAGAGCAGTTGTGTTAAATTTGGTGTTATCGCTCTCACTCTCATACTGGTCACTGGAAGTTCAACATGGCACTTTGTGGCAAAGATCTGAATCTGAGGATCTGAAAAAACAAAAAAAAAAAAGAATGGTTGCGCTACATAAAGATGGCCTAGGCCAGGGGTAGGCAACCTGCGGCCCTCCAGCTGTTGCAGAACTACAAGTCTCATCATGCCTCTAAGTGTAATTGTAACCACCAGCCTTGCAATGCCTCATGGGAAATGTAGTTCCACAACAGCTGGAGGGCCGTAGCTTGCCTACCCCTGGCCTAGGCTATAAGGAGATTGCCAAAACCCTGAAACTGAGCTGCAGCACGGTGGCCAAGACCATACAGCTGTTTAACAGGACAGGTTCCACTCAGAACAGGCCTCGCCATGGTTGACTAAAGGAGTTGAGTGCATGTGCTCAGTGTCATATCCAGAGGTTGTCTTTGGGAAATAGACGTATGAGTGCTGCCAGCACTGCTGCAGAGGTTGAAGGGGTGGGGGGTCAGCCTGTCAGTGCTCAGACCATACACTGCACAGTGCATCAAATTGGTCTGCATGGCTGTTGTCCCAGAAAGAAGCTTCTTCTGAAGACGATGCACAAGAAAGCCTGCAAACAGTTTGCTGAAGACAAGCAGACTAAGGACATGGATTACTGGAACCATGTCCTGTGGTCTGATGAGACCAAGATAAACGTATTTGGTTCAGATGGTGTCAAGTGTGTGTGGTGGCAACCAGGTGAGGAGTACAAAGACAAGTGTGTCTTGCCTACAGTCAAGCATGGTGGTGGGAATGTCATGGTCTAGGGCTGCATGAGTGCTGCCAGCACTGGGGAGCTACAGTTCATTGAGGGAACCATGAATGCCAACATGTTCTGTAACATACAGATGCAGAGCATGATCCCCTGCCTTCGGAGACTGGGCCACAGGGCAGTATTCCAGCATGATAACGACCCCAAACACACCTCCAAGACGACCACTGCCTTGTTAAAGAAGCTGAGGGTAAAAGGTGATGGACTGGCCAAGCATGTCTCCAGACCTAAACCCTATTGAGCATCTGTGGGACATCCTCAAACAGAAGGTGGAAGAGCGCAAGGTCTCCAACATTCACCAGCTTTGTGATGTCGTCATGGAGGAGTGGAAGAGGACTCCAGTGGCAACCTGTGAAGCTCTGGTGAACTTCATGCCCAAGAGGGTAAAGGCAGTGCTGGAAAATAATGGTGGCCACAAAAAATATTGACACATTGGGCCCAATTTGGACATTTTGACTTAGGGGTGTACTCACCAGCGGTTTAGACATTAATGGCTGTGTGTTGAGTTATTTTGAGGGGACAGCAAATTTACACTGTTATACAAGCTGTACACTCACTACTTTACATTGTAGCAAAGTGTCATTTCTCCAGTGTTGTCACATGAAAAGATAAAATAAAATATTTAGTGAGGGGTGTACTCACTTTTCTCACTTTTGTGAGATACTGTAACTTTACAATCGATTTAACAGTTTAAATGTATCTAATCCAAAAGATCAAAATATGTAATATATATCATCACATGCCTGACAAAGGGGTTCTGCGTGGCTCTGAAACTGTGCACTACACTGTTTGTCATGTGATCTTTCTTTGAATATATGAAAAAAAAAAAAAAACACGTTTGGATGAAATTGATGATCCTTGGTGTGCTGGCTAATATATACATATCAAATATGTACTATGTTGCAGACTATCTGTCCTTATCGGTGGTTGCATTAGTTCTCCTTTTCAGGATTTTTATCTTTTATTTGCTGTAATTGTTAAAAATGTTCTTAGCCTGAAAACTGACGACTAATGCAGCCACCACATCTAAGGACTGCTAAGCTGCAATATACAGGGTGGGCCATTTATATGGATACACCTTAATAAAATGGGAATGGTTGGTGATATTAACTTCCTGTTTGTGGCACATTAGTATATGTGTGGGGGGAAACTTTTCAAGATGGGTGGTGACCATGGTGGCCATTTTGAAGTCGGCCATTTTGAATCCAACTTTTGTTTTTTCAATAGGACTTATTGGGAATTTCATAAGAAAAACAACGGTGTGCTTGGTTTTAACGTAACTTTATTCTTTCATGAGTTATTTACAAGTTTCTGACCACTTATAAAATGTGTTCAATGTGCTGCCCATTGTGTTGGATTGTCAATGCAACCCTCTTCTCCCACTCTTCACACACTGATAGCAACACCGCAGGAGAAATGCTAGCACAGGCTTCCAGTATCCGTAGTTTCAGGTGCTGCACATCTCGTATCTTCACAGCATAGACAATTGCCTTCAGATGACCCCAAAGATAAAAGTCTAAGGGGGTCAGATCGGGAGACCTTGGGGGCCATTCAACTGGCCCACGACGACCAATCCACTTTCCAGGAAACTGTTCATCTAGGAATGCTCGGACCTGACACCCATAATGTGGTGGTGCACCATCTTGCTGGAACTATGATGTCGGTGATAGGGAATTGCTGGCCATCAAGTCGGCTTTGGAGGAATGGCGGTACCTCCTGGAAGGAGCAGCTCACCCGGTATTGGTTTTTACTGACCATAAAAACCATAAAAAACCCATATGCTGTGAAGACACGAGATGTGCAGCACCTGAAACTACGGATACTGGAAGCCTGTGCTAGCATTTCTCCTGCGGTGTTGCTATCAGTGTGTGAAGAGTGGGAGAAGAGGGTTGCATTGACAATCCAACACAATGGGCAGCACACATTGAACACATTTTATAAGTGGTCAGAAACTTGTAAATAACTCATGAAAGAATAATGTTACGTTAAAACCAAGCACGCCATTGTTTTTCTTGTGAAATTCTCAATAAGTTTGATGTGTCACATGACCCTCTTCCTATTGAAAAAACAAAAAGTTGGATTCAAAATGGCCGACTTCAAAATGGCCACCATGGTCACCACCAATCTTGAAAAGTTTCCCCCCTCACATATACTAATGTGCCACAAACAGGAAGTTAATATCACCAACCATTCCCATTTTATTAAGGTGTATCCATATAAATGGCCCACCCTGTATTTCAGTTTTGTTTTTGGTCTGAAGGGTGACTGCGCCTTTTAAAGGCGAATCTTCAATTTTCTATATATAGCAGAAGCTCCTCTCCTGTAATAAAATTCCACACTTTGTTTTCAGTGCATTAGAAGCTGCAGCAATTCAGAGAGAGCATTCAGTATCATCTAGATCTTTTCTCTTCAGCCTGCCTGTCCTTTGGCTGCCCCTTGCATTCACTGGATTTTAGTTCTTTCAATCATGGAGGCTCAGCATCACTTGTGGGCAATATCTAGGGCGGTCTGCATGCAAAACACAGCCTGCCTAGAACACCCACTGCTCCAGACTGAGATCCACCCATCAAGGCACATTTGCATAAATCCTCCCAAGAACCAGCCCACTGCGTGTATTGGGCTGTATTTATATCTAGGCGCTACGTGAAAGCGCTTTTTTTTTTTTTTGTGCAATTTCACGCGATACACATAAGGCAGCCTATTCATTTGAATGGGCTGCCCTACGTGCGCCAAAGAAGCTCCTACACCCTTTTGGGGGTAGAGCTTTGAGCATTTTGCTATGTGTCTGTTGGCAAAGATTTGAATTCCATTAACAATCAATGGCACTGCAAATGTGGTGCGCATTTTTCGCACATCCATGGATCACACAGATCTGAATGGAGCCTTAGGGCTTTTGAGAGGAATACTGAGGCAGGGTTCTGAGATGTTTTCAGGAAGTACCGCATCCTGCTGTCCCCTTCCACCTGCCATGTCTGGTTGCATTGCATTGGAAAGCACAGAGAACCAGTGAAGACATCACTGGATGTTAAAAAATATAAACAAATAGAGTTATGTAATGAAAGCAGGTTTTATTTAACCACTTAAGGACCGGAAGGATTTCCAGCTTTAGGACCGGAGCCCTTTTTGGGATTCGGCACTGCGTCGCTTTAACTGAAAATTGCGCGGTCGTGCGATGTTGTACCCAAACGAAATTTGCGTCCTTTTTTTCCCACAAATATAGCTTTCTTTTGGTGGTATTTGATCACCGCTGCGTCATTTCTGATCGCCGCTATAAACAAAAGAAGAGCGACAATTTTGCAAAAAAACCCAAATTTCTTCCTTTTTGCTAAAATACAAATCCAAAAAAAAAAATATAAAAAAACATTTTTTTTCATCGGTTTTGGACGATTTATATTCTTCCTCTTATTTGTGATATAAAAAAAAAAAAAAACGCAATTGGCGTTTATTGATTGGTTTGCGCAAAAGTGGGCGCGTTTACGGATGATGAGAATTCATTTTTGGGGTTTTTATTTTTTTTTTATTTTTTACTAGTAATGGCGGCGATCTGCGATTTTTAGCGGTACTGCGATATTTTAGCGGACATGTCGGACCATTTTGACACTTTTTTGGGACCATTGGCATTTATACAGCGATCAGTGCTATAAAAATGCACTGATTACTGTGTAAATGCCATTGGCAGTGAAGGGGTTAACCAGGGGGCGCTCTAAGGGTTAACTGTGTTCCCTGGGCGTGTTCTAACTGTGGGGTGACTGCCCTAGCTGGGGAAGGGAAGTGATCACAGCCTCCATGTAGAGGAAGGCTGTGATCACAGCCCTTCCCCCTCTCACAGAACGGAGGTCCGTGTTTACTTACACGGACCTCTGTTCTTTCACTCCGGGGGGGGCATCGCGGGTGGCCGGCGGAGATAGACTCCGCCGCACCCGCTCCCTGGCCCTCCCCGAACACAGTGAGCGCGCGGGCGCGCCTCCGGCGGCGCGCGCGCACTCACTAGGCGCGATCTCGAACCACCTTACCGCCGTCAGATGCCGATCGGCGGTCGGCAAGTGGTTAAAATGTATAGCTGTGCTCAAAAGTTTGCACACCCTGGCAGAGATCTTGAAATTTTGGCATGGTTATTGAAAATATGACTGATCATGCCAAAAAAAACTGTATTATTTAAGGATAGTGATCATATGAAGCCATTTATTATCACATAGTTGAAGAATCAGAAAAGAACTGTCAAAAAACCTGTGTAACAAGGTAATGGAAATTTATAAAGAAGGAAAATTATATCAAAAGATATCCAAAGCCATCACAGTCCCCTGACCTTAATATCTTTGAGCCACTCTGGTCGTCTTGCATGAACCGAAAGTTTTGAGATCTCCCCAAAGACTTAGCATGACCTGGAGGCATTTTGCCAAGACGAATGGACAGCTATACCACCTGCAGGAATTCAGAGCCTCATAGAGAACTCTTACAAAAGACTGCACGCTGTCATTGATGCGAAAGAGGGCAATACACAGTATTAAGAAGTAAGGGCATGCTGACTGTTGAACAGGCGTCATTTCATTTGATTCCTTGTTGCCATGTTTTGGTTTTAGGATTGATAGAATTCTCCAACGGTATGCAAACTTTTGAGCATGACTGTATTTAGCATGTTGATGAGGAGAGAAAGGAGCAACCGAAATTTAGACAGATTAAACTCGAGTGAATACAAAGTTTATTTTTGCCTTTAAAGCTGAATATATACCATTATTTCTGACATTTGTAACGGCTTCGCCCAGCTGAAACAAAGCAATCCTTAATTTAGCATGAAGGAGGTATAAAACAAAACACACCACCATAATTAAACTATATAAAATGCTCTTAAAACAGAAATTCACATCCTTCCTGCTATAAAAAAATAGATCCACCTCGCTTAACCCACAAGAGGAGCATACGTCACCCCATACAGGACCCATCTGCTAATTACATATCCAGAACCACTGGCAACCCAGATACATCAAAATAAAGAAAGAAAATAGTACATTCTGAAGCCTAAAAAGGCATTTATAGTTTTTAATAAAGCAGGAAAGGTTAACACCTATGAAATTAATTTCTTTTTATAGATGTGTGTCCGTACTGGGGAGATTTCTATGGACAACACCCTTACACAGAGCTTCAATTGGACAGGAGGCTTAGGGATCTCCATTTCTCTATGGAACAGATTATTTCCTATCCCTTTCAGTCCTAGTGGGGACAGACAGCAAAACACAGCAAATTTTCCAACTGTCCCCAACTCTCACTTTTACATAAGTGTAATTTTCCCCTGACCTAAAGCACTGTTCACACTTCCAAAAATCACAAATTTTTCCAACACACACAAAAAAAAAACCAGCCCTTTAGTAGACACTCGGCAGTGCCATTAGTTCTTAATGGCACCCCCATGCATTTATTAAGGTGCATGCATCCAAACATATGGTAAAGTACCATGTGTTCTGGTGCACCATAACTTTTAAAGGGTCAGGGATGCGTTTGTGCCCTGTTGCACCTGCATGGTGTGAATGAAGCCGAACCTAAATTTATCCACCCCACGCAGAGCCATAATTACCTTGATCTGATGGTCGTGGTTCCGCTGTTTGTTTACATCCAGACTTCTATGAGGCTGTGTCCTGAAGTAGGAGATGATCAGAGACAATCTCACAGAAGTCTAATGGGCTGTAATGCACAGGTGATGGCAGCATAGTGAAGATTTGCGGCACTGGATGTAAATGAATAGCAAAACTGCATTCATCGGAACGAGGTAAGTATGCATTTATGGAGAGGGGGAGGGTTGTTTAGTTAGATCAAAGGCATGAGGCAAAAAGTATAAGGGCATAATTGTATTGTATAGTACAAATTCTGCTTCTAAAGCCAATATTTCTATAAAAGGAAGAGAAGACCAAAATGATTTCTAATTGCTTTAACACATCATATGTCCAAGCTTTACAGTCAACTGTTACAGGTTTTGGAGTCTGGATAATTAATGATTATGGATGGAACACATGTTATTTTCCAAGGATCCCATACCTGAACCACGCCACAGTTCGGACAAATGGCACTCCAACTCTCCTGGCTCTTTACAAAGCTCCACCACATCTCTGCAGGTGGTCTCTGGAGTAACGGGAACCTCTGTAAAATGTTGCTCATTGTTACTGAGATAGACCGTGAGAAACATCTGTGGAAGAAAAAAGTGGGCAGATATTAGGACCACTGAATAAAGGGAAAATACCATGAAGTTGTGTAAAAAAACCATCTTAGAAAGAACCATTGTTTTCACCCAATAACTCGACACTAGGGATCTTGTCAAATTCCAGGAAAACCAGAATGAATGTCTGAGACATCCCAAAGACATCTCCCTGGGACGTGCCAAAGACATCTCCCTGGGACGTGCCAAAGACATCTCCCTGGGACGTGCCAAAGACATCTCCCTGGGACGTGCCAAAGACATCTCCCTGGGACATGCCCAAGACATCTCCCTGGGACATGCCAAAGACATCTCCCTGGGACGTGCCAAAGACATCTCCCTGGGACATCCTAAAGACATCTCCCTGGGACATCCTAAAGACATCTCCCTGGGACATCCTAAAGACATCTCCCTGGGACATCCTAAAGACATCTCCCTGGGACATCCTAAAGACATCTCCCTGGGACATCCCAAAGACATCTCCCTGGGACATCCCAAAGACATCTCCCTGGGACATCCCAAAGACATCTCCCTGGGACATCCCAAAGACATCTCCCTGGGACATCCCAAAGACATCTCCCTGGGACATCCCAAAAGAGTTATCTCAAAGACATCTCCCTGGGACATCCCAAAAGAGGTCTCCCAAAGACATCTCCCTGGGACATTCCAAAAGAGGTATCCCAAAGACATCTCCCTGGGACATTCCAAAAGAGGCATCCCAAAGACATCTCCAAGATATCTCCCCGGGAGTGTTGATCATGTTGAATTTGCTGGTCAATTATTAGCTGCTTATAGATAAAGATTTGTGCTATGGTTTTCCAATCTGAAACAAGAACCAACTCAAAGCACTGAAGCGTGCATTTTTCTGTTACTTGTAGGTGAAGAAAAGAATATGTAGTTTGGTCATTTACAAATCTCCAACCACCATCTGCAACATGTGGTCACTTAAGCTTGGTTCACACTGCCGTGACCTGAAAGTTGCCTGACTTACAGTGCAACTTTAGTGCCACTTTGAACTTCAGGGAATGCCTGTGTAATCTTCCTGTAATGTCGGATACAAATCATATCAAAGAGGAAGTAAACTCTGTTGTTTTTTTTCTACTTTTTTCTTACCTGTAAAGTAAAAGGCATAATATGCTAGCATGCACTGCATACTATCACATTATGTGACACTTACCTGCAAACAAAGCCCTCGTCGTCCCCGTTAGAGGCCGCATCCATCTTCACCCATCTTCCTTCCGGGTCTGCGGACTCCGGGGCTTTGTGACTGGCAAGAGCTGCATGACGTCACTCCCGCACCGGTCACGGCACAGTGCTCTAAAGAAACGGCACTGTTCCTTCAGAGCACATGTGTCAATGACGTAATCAGCGCAGTATACAGTAAATATCTCCTAGACGGTGCAAGTTTAGGAGATATTTACAGTATCTATAGGTAAGCCTTATTATAGGCTTACCTGTAGGTACAAACAGAGGGAAGTTTACTTCCTCTTTAAGATGAGGGTCCGAATTGGAGGCAATTTCCATTAAAGTCTATGGGCACAAGTCGGATAGAAGTCGTCTTGAAGTAGTGCAGGAACCTTTTCTAAAGTCGGAGTGACTTCAGTAGTGCTAATTAAGACAGCTCTCCTTGACCAACATAGGATTTCACATGTCACGCAACTTGGGGTCTCATAAATTGGACATATAAATAAAGCACAGTATACATACACCTTCATTTTTCTAAACAGCTCTATAAACTGTTCCATATAGAACTATACAGTTCCATAAAAGTACCATTTTTGGGGGGGGAGCCAGCGATTCCCATAAGGAGACATTTTTAAAGAGGGGAATGCATTTCAGCAACAATAGAAAAGAAGACAAAAAAGCTGTAAATGCGTAGCAACAATTTCCTTTGAGTTTGCATTATAAAATGAATCCAGCCCAGTGTACTAGTAATTAGCCAATACTGCAGGTATAAACCGCATTACCCAATTCTGTCTAAACAGTAGGCTGTATATACAAACAATATGGAATATGGGAAGTATTTGCTCTTGGTGAGATGCATGGCTTAAACAAATATATTTGAGCTGTGCACACACAAGATTCAGATGACATATCAAGGTAAAGGAAAAAAAGTAAATACATAAGCAATGTAACTGGGTGACTCAGAAATCCGGAGCGACTGACACATGTACATGAACATGAACGTGGACGTGGACCTATCGTGTGAAAGGAAAAAATAAAAAATGTGCAAGTTCACCTAGGTTGGTTTTTGCCAAAAGTCACATCATGATGGCACAAAAGCAGCATTCCCAAAGTCTGCAGAATAGGACAACCACCTTAAGGACTCATTCACACCATCAGCAACTGGTCTCCTTCGTTCACAGTTTTGGTAAATATAAAAAAAAAAAAAAAAAAAAAAAAAAAAAAAGAAGGAGGATGCTACCCCGTGGCAAACTCCTGAGGATGTATAGAACCAGTTAAACCCTACCTACCAGGAATTGTGTCCCCCTTGCAATCGCCACAGGAGCACCCCTGCATCCTTAAAATATATACTTACCTTTTTTCTCAGGTGTCTTTGGTCTAGCGGTGTGAAAGCACAGGTCCTTTTCGCCTCTTTCATCCTTTGGCAGTGGACAGATCCTAAATGCTGCATAGAGGGGCACCACAAAATGACGTGGCACTGCTCCCTACAGCATTCACCTGTGGGTCAAGGTCAGTTTTCACATCCTGGGCTCACAGAAGGTGGGTTGACACTGAGTGTCTTTCAACCTAAAAGATGAACAGCTCTGAACCAGTGAATGAGTGAGTCTGTGGGGGATAGCATCAGAGAGGAATATAGCAGCTGGAGATACGTTTTTTGGGTGTTTTTTTAACTTTTAGGCTCCTTTCACACTGGCGGAGACCACCTGCTCAGCAAGGGATTTCTCCACTGATTCCCACTAAGCAGGCGGATCACAGGCTCGTGTCCAACAAGGACGCAGCCCACTGTCCTCTATATACTGTTGGATGGAAACTGAGTGCCTGTGTTTACATCCGACCCGCTAGACCAGTGGTCTCCAAACTGAGGTCCGGGGGGCCAGATGTGGCTTTTTGCTTGCTTTTATCTGGCCCTTAGGGCATTATTCCCCCACTGCCAAAAGTGAGGCATAGACATAGTGAGAGGTATAGTGCCCCATTGTCATCAGTGCCCCCAGTGTCAGTGGCAGGAACTGACACCTATGGTGGGGAACTATTTCTCCCATCGATCAGGCACTATTCCTCCCACTGACACCAATGATGGGGCACTATTCCTCCCACTGACACCAATGATGGGGCACGATTTACTCTCACTGGCCACAGTCTGGCCCCTGTAAAGCATGAAGGACAGTAAACTGGCCCTTTGTTTAGAAAGTTTGGAAACGCCTGCACTAGGGAGATGGGGAACAGATCCCAATCCATCTGTTTTTAACAGGCAGGATCAAAACGGATGTCGGCGGGTGTCAACGGAAACGTCTGTTGACATCCGCTGCTCCATAGAGCATTGGATGGTCCAATTGGGTCTACCTAAAAAAACGGATCAGTCCATCCGTGTGAAAGGGGCCTGAAGAGCGACTGGGAGATCTACTCTCCCCCCCACACTGTCTAAACTATAATTGGGCTTTAAGGCTCCATTTACACGGGACGATGTTTCAACCTCCCCTGAAGGTTTTATCTTGACAGCTAGAAACTGGCCTCTAAAATGTCTGTGTTGCCGCGTTTTGCATGCCGCGTTTGCATATAGGAGATTTTTTATTAATGGAAACGCCTGTAAACGAAATGCTCCTAGATGCGAGTTACTGCATTTAGGAGCGTTTACAAGCTGTTTGGCGTTTAAAATGCCTCTGAACTGGCGTCTGAACCCATTTTTTTGCTTTTCAAAAAAAAAAAAAAAAAAAAAAAAAAAAAAA
>BLSH010005047.1:614061-636117 GCA_018402905.1 Glandirana rugosa
AAAAAAAAAAAAAAAAAAAAAAAAAAAAAAAAAGGCTCTAAACACAACTGCCTGGAAACGACCTTTAACGACCCTGTGTAAATGTACAGATAAGATACCAGAGGAAAGTTCAGCGGCAGCTGAAAAAAAAACACCCAAATGCCTCTAAACGTCCGTTTACCAACAGCAGTGTAAATGAGGCCTAAGAGAAACGGACAAAATTTAACACTGTTAAGGACTCAGGGGTTGGGAGACGCGACTGTAAGGCCCCTTTCACCAATGCCGTCCATTTGTCCGTTTTTCATCCTTCCGTTGGCGGATGAAAAATGGACATCAATGCAGCTCTATGGAAAAACGGATGTAAATAGATGATCATCAGTTTACATCCGCATCCCTCAATGTCCTTTTTTTTTTTTTTTACGGATCAAAGCTCTACATTTTGATAAACGCTCCGTTTTTGCATCGGTAGTGGATGTAAATAAACTGATGAAAATTTCATCTGAAAAAAATGTGACTGAACGGATGAAATGAACGCTCCCGCATGTGTGAAAGGGGCCAAGCTTTCAGGTGCCCTTCAATACTCCAGCTAAAGTGTTGGGCTTTGCCAATGTAATTCCAGATGAGAGGGAAATCTAAATCTTTTATCGTTGTGCAGGACTCAGTCTTCATTTTCTTATAAACCACAGAAGATTCAGGTTAGGTTTCTGCATCCATTTAGTTGTAGTTTTCCAAAGACTATATGGATGTGCTCACTGCACAAACAAATAAGGCTAGAGGTGTTCTTTAGGCTCCATGCACACTGTATCTCACAAACTACCGTTTTTGGTCGTTTTGGCGTTTTTTTCAACAGCCCAAAAATGCCCCTTTATTTTATCCTATGTGTCCATGCACACATGGTCGTTTATTGTCTTTTATCAGCAGTGGCGTTTTTGGGCTGTCATCTGAACGCCCTGAATTGGCGTTCAAAAGTCGTTCTCCTGACCACAAAAAACGCCAGACGCCGGTAAACGCCGCTAAACGCCGGTATATCGGCGTCTGGCGTTTTTTGCAGTCAATGGAAGCCAATGAAGTAAAAAAAAAGTCAAAAAACGCTGACGCCGAAAAACGCCGCTAAACGCTGCTTACAAAACACTGCAAATAGAACGTTTTGTGAGCAGCGTCTCCTACCCAACGCTGAAACAGCCCTATAGCGTCCAGTGTGCATGGAGCCTTAAAGTGAAATGTCGCATGAAAGGTTTCCACATTAGGGGATATCACCCATTTATAAAGGACGAGTGACCCTCAGGAGTTAAACTAAGCTTGGATGCCTCCGGCCTGCTGTGAATTGTTGCCAGGAGTGCAGCAATTAATGCGGATATTTCATACACAGATCTGCTGCGAGGACAACTTTCACCTACAGAAAGATTTATATAAAAATAACCTTGCTATTCAGCACATATTATTATGTGAAGTCAGGCGCTCTGTGATTGCAAGGACAAGTCCCAACACCGATCACTGGCGCAGAAGGGCTGGAAATCCTGCAGAAAACCCTTAGGCTCCATGCACACTGAAGCTGATAAACGACCGTTTATGGTCATTTGGGCATTTTTTTTTTTTAACCACTTCAGCCCCGGAAGGATTTCCCAGTTTAGGTCCAGAGCACTTTTTGCAATTCGGGACTGCGTTGCTTTAACTGACAATTGCGTGGTCGGGCCAAGTTGCATCCTTTTTTTCTCACAAATAGAGCTTTCTTTTGGTGGTATGTGCAAAACAAAAAAAAAAAAAAATGTCTTACTTTTTGCTAAAAATACAAATCCAAAAAAAAAAAAAAATAAATTATTAATAATAATAATAATAATAATAATAATATATATACATATACACACACATATATACACACATATACACACACACACACTTTTTTTCATCGGATTTGGCCGATTTACATTCTTCCTCATATTTTTGGGAAAAACAAAAAACAACGCAAATCGGCATTTGATTGGTTTGCGCAAAAGTTGCAGTGTTTACGAATGATGAGAATTAATTTCTGGGGTTTATTTTATGCATTTATTTATTTTTACTAGTAATGGCGGCGATCTGCGATTTTTAGCGGTACTGCGATATTGTGGCGGACATGTCGGACCATTTTGACACTTTTTTGGGACCATTGGCATTTATACAGTGATCAGTGCTATAAAAATGCTCTGATTACTGTGTAAATGCCATTGGCAGTGAATGGGGTTAACCTGAAGGGGGTGCCCTAAGGGTTAACTCACTGTGTTCTAACTGTATGGGGGCTGGACTGGCAGGGGGATGGGAGTGATCACGGCTTCCATATACAGGAAGCCTGTGATAACAGCCCTTCCCCCTCTGTCCGAACGGAGATCCGTGTTTACTTACATGGACCTCCTTTCTGTCACTCCGGGGGGGAGCTGGCGGCGATCAAGTCCACCCTACCCGCTCCCTGGTCCCCCCGGAACACAGTGAGAACCTCCGGCGGCGTGCACACGCTCATAACACTAGTTATTACAGCCGCCATCACGTGACGGTGGTTTTCAATAATAAGGCACTCTGCCGCCACGCTGCGGCGGGCGGTCGGCAAGTGGTTAACAGCCCATAAACGCCCCTTTATGTTATCCTATGTGTCCATGCACACATAGACGTTTATCGTCGTTTAACAGCAGTGGCGTTTATGGGCTGTTATCTGAACGCCCTGAATTGGCGTTCAAGAGTTGTTCTGACCACAAAAAACGCTGGAAGTTTACAAAAAAAAAAAAAAACAGGTCAGACAAAACGCGCAAAAATGTGCATAAACGCTGCTTAAAGCATGTTTTCTAAGCAGCGTCTCCAGCCACATAATCCGACGCCCAGAGAGCGTCCAGTGTGCATGGAGCCTAAAGGTACAATCCAGTCACTCAATTATGGAAAGGAATGAGAAGACACCGACCACCTGCTGCAGGACGTCCCTCTTCTTCTAAAATGCTCCAAACCACCTGTAAAATGCAATATGGCGGGTTGCCTTGTTCCAGCCCTCTTTACGAGTCCAAGTGCGGCCCCCGCAACACTGGAGGGAACTCATTTTATTGCCTATGTATCACTTATGTGTGTAAAACACAACAGTGTAATACACACACTTGGGTGTGAATGGCGCATTAGGCCCTGTATACACGATTGCATTGCAGTAACAGCTGTCAATGCACATTACAAGCATTGCTGCACCATTTTGAATTGCACCTCAACGCACTAAGGTAACATATCTGCATTGTCGTGCACTGCAACACAAGGTAGTGTACTGCGTTCAAAAAATTATACATCCAGTCTTTCATGTGTTTTGAGTGCTTATGGAGTTCATTATTTTCGCACATCAATGACACCACAAACATTTAAATGGACCCTTAGGGGAAGTTTAGGCCACAGGGACACTTTTGTTGTAGGGAAATCAATGAGCATCGCAAGGATTTTAATCCCTTGGTGCCGGCGCCTCCTGGCCCTTTAAAAGGATATGTAAAGGTTGGTTTTAAAAAAACAAACATACATGTTCTACTTACCTCCTCTGTGCAGTTGGTTTTGGCCCCAATCCTCCTCTTCTCGGGTCCCTCAGCAGTGCTCCTGGCTCCTCCTCTTCTTGAGTGCCCTGTTGAAGAGCCGCTCTCCCTGGGGTAATTCATGCAAGCGCACTCCCGTGTCCTGCTGCTGCTTCCATTGACACAGACAGCAGGACTCGGCCGGCACCGCGGTTCATTGGATTTGATTGACAGCAGTGGGAGGAGTCAACGGTTCCTGCTGCTATCAATCTATCCAATGAGGACCCGAGACAGCGGCTCAGGCTGCTAGGCTCATCCCTGTCGATGGGAAGACCAAGTTCAGGTAAGTAAAAGGGGGGGGCTCTGTGGGGCAGCTGCAGCACAGGAGGTTTTTCACCTTAAAGCGGAGTTCCACCCAAAAATGGAACTTCCACTGGTTGGATTCCTCCCCCCCTCAGGTGTCATATTTGGCACCTTTTGGGGGGGGGGGGGGAAGGAAGAGGACACCTGTCCTGGGAGCTCTGGCCGGCCGCTGACCATCAGCAGCCCGGCTCCCTCCTCACTCTGCTACTTGCCGCCTGGCCAATAGCAGAGCCTCGCGCATGCGCAGTAAGGTGCCCGGCGTGAAGCTGTAATGCTAGACTGCTGGGTTCCCTTACCCGCAATGCACCCGACCCCCGATCTGAAGAACGCCGGCGGGTGCCGACATTGCTGGGCTCCAGGACAGCTAAGTGTCCTATTATTAAAAGTCAGCAGCTACAGTATGTGTACAGTCTGTGTAGCTGCTGACTTAATTTTTTTTGTTTCAGGCGGACCTCGGCTTTAAAGCACAGAATGTATTCAGGTGAAAAACCGAGGGTTTACAACCCCTTTAAAAGATTTCAGATGCAAGATGCAAAGATCATGTGACCACCGGGGTTGGCTGTCACATGATCAGAAAGCTCTTGATCGCAAGCAGTGGTATGGAGCTTTCCGTTATCCACCAGTAACTGTGCTGGGAGCGCGCTCTTGGCACAGCAGTTTTTGTAATATTGCATGCAAGTATGCAGCCGCTTGGTGCCAAGGCCCACCCCATTGAGAGGACGTATATTTGGGTGCTGTCAACGCTAAGAGGTTAACACACTTTGCTGCAGATTCCTACCTTTTGTTATTCTGAAGAAATTGCTGCTTGCTTGTGTCCATGTTTAGAGTGAATCTAATGGGAGCGATTTTATAATTATCAATAAGACACCTTTCACCCTGAGGCGCTTAAAAAACTTCCCATAAAACGTCAGGAGCTTTTGCAGCGCTTTTAAAAGCGCTAGCAGTGCACTTTTTTTTAGGTCACATGAAAACGTGACAAAAAAAAAAAAACTATTTTGCAGCACTTCTGAAGCATTTCACATTCATTTAAATGGAGAGGGGCTTTTTTGAGGAGCTTTAAGTGCTCCAAAGATGCTGCTTGCAAGACTTTTTCCACCACCCCGCCAGCGCACCGCCCCAATGTGAAAGCATCCGTTGAAATGAATGGGAAGCAGTTTTCAGGAGCTTTTCATGCGCTATTTTTAGGAGGGTCTAATTATTAGACAGAATTTCCCTTTAGGTTAGTATTTTACCAAAAATGACATTTTGGTACAGAGGATACCCAAAATCTGACTTGTACCTTAGTGCAGAATTTTGGGGAAATCACACAAGCAGGAAATGTGTCCCTCCCCCGCCCTGAAAGTGGAGTTACCCTTTGGATGGAACTTTTATTTTCGAAGTCTTTTTTGACTCCAAAAGCCTGAGATGAACACAGTATAGTGCACCAGTGCAGCACAGCAATTGGAAATGATCTGAACCCTAACTAAATGGCATCTGGGTTCACTAAAACTGGGGACACAGAATCTGGTGCAGTTCTGCATAGTAACCAATCAGCTGTGTTTCAGCCATGGTTCACACCAGTGCAGCATTGAAATTGCGCTACTTCAGCACGATTACAAAGCCAAAGAACAATGTGATTTGGACCTCTGATTTCATTGCAGCTTACGACTTCATTTAACATAACTCCATGCAAGTCGCAATGAAACCGCAAAAAAAGTAGTGCAGGAGCCTTTTTTCAAAGTTGCTGCGACTTGAACTATTCTACTGCCGGCAATGGCGTGCAACTTGTCATGCGATTTTGAACGGTCATGAACTATTGCACTGGGGTAAACCAGGGCTCATTGTCAAAGCTTCATTGACCAAGCTGAAGTTAGAAGCTGATTGGTTACTATGCACAGCTGCACCAGATTCTGAGTGCTCCACCTTTAGTAAATCGCCCCTTTGGTTAAGCCTAGGTTCACATTGATGCGATTTGGCAAGTGATTTGACATGTTACATCTGAAGCTATTGCCCGCAATGGCACCATCCGAATTGGTGCAAGGGCGACCTTGCGGCACCGCACCGTTTCTATACTACTTTTGGTGATTTCAGGTGCGCTTTCCATAGACTATGCAGAAATCCATACAGATGTCTCTGAAATCATCGGACTGATATGCCGGAATTCAGCTAAACTCGCACGATTTCATTTCTGCAGCAGTGTGAACCCAGGGCTTACTAGAGCCCTGTGTGTTCTAAACAATTGAGACCAGGGGCGCATATGACAGGGTGACTACAAAACAACTGAGACCAGATGATTGGCATCCTATTTATAAAGTGGTCGCACAAGGACTTCCCTGGTAGAAATTGTCGGGTATTTTTAAGAAAGCCATATACACTCACTGGCCACTTTATTAGGTACACCTGTTCACCTGCTTGGTAACACAAATCGCTAATCAGCCAATCACATTGCAGCGACTCCTAGAGTGTAAGCTTTAACAAGCAGGGCCCTCGGATTCCTCCTGTATAGAATTGTATTGCAACTGTACTGTCTGCCCACATGTAAAGCACTGCGCAAACTGTTTGCGCTATATAAATCCTGTATAATAACAAATCAATGCATTTAGGCATCTAGACGTGGTGAAGATGACTTTGAGGTTCAAACGAAGCATCAGAATAGGGAAGAAAGGGAATTTAAGTGACTTTGAAGGTGGCATGGTTGTTGGTGCCAGACAGACTGGTATGAGTATTTCAAAAACTGCTGATCTACTGGGATTTTCACACACACAACTATCTCTCGGGTTTACAGAGAATGGTCCGAAAAAGAGAAAATATCCAGTGAGCGGAAGTTGTGTGGACGAAAATGCCTTGTTGATGTCTGAGGAGAATGGGCAGACTGGTTCAAGATGATAAAAAGGCAACAGTAACTCAAATAACCACTCGTTACAACCAAGGTATGCAGAATACCATCTCTGAACACACAACACATCGAACCTTGAAACAGATGGGCTACAGCAGCAGAAGACCACACCGGGTGCCACTCCTGTCAGCTAAGAACAGGAAACTGAGGCTACAATTTGCACAGGATCACCAAGATTGGACAATAGAAGATTGGAAAACCGTTGCCTGGTCTGATGATTCTCAATTTCAGCTGTGACATTCAGATGGTAGGGTCAGAATTTGGTGTAAACAACATGAAAGCATGAATCCATCCTGCCTTGTGTCAACGGTTCATGCTGGTGGCGGTGTAATGGTGGGGGGGTTGCCTACCTAAGTATTGTTGCTGACCATGTCCATCCCTTTATGACTACAGTGTCCCCATCTTCTGATGGCTCCTTCCAGCAGGATAATGCAATGTCACAAAGCTCAAATCATCTCACCACTGGACAATGAGGCCACTGCACTCCAATGGCCTCCACAGTCACCACATCTCATCCAATAGAGCACTTTGGGATGTGGTGGAATGGGAGATTGGCACCATGGATGTGCAGCCGACAAATCTGCAGCAACTGCGTGATGCTATCATGTGACTATGGACCAAAATCTCTGAGGGATGTTTCCAACACCTTGTTGTATCTTTGCCATGAAGAATGAAGGCAGTTCTGAGGGCAAAAGGGGGACCAACCCGGTACTAGCAAGGTGTACCTAATAAAGTGGCCGGTGAGCGTATTTAAAAATAACTTTTGAAATAACTTTTCATTGTTAAAAGATTATGTGATTGGGTTTATATAGATTATGTGATTGGGTGTATATAGATTATGTGATTGGGTTTGTATAGAATATGTGATTGGGTTTGTATAGATTATGTGATTGGGTTTGTATAGATTATGTGATTGGGTTTGTATAGATTATGTGATTGGGTTTGTATGGATTATGTGATTGGGTTTGTATAGATTATGTGATTGGGTTTGTATGGATTATGTGATTGGGTTTGTATAGATTATGTGATTGGGTTTATATAGATTATGCGATTGCGTTTATATAGATTATGTGATTGGGTTTATATAGATTATGCGATTGCGTTTATATAGATTATGTGATTGGGTTTGTATAGATTATGTGATTGGCTGTATATAGATTATGTGATTGGGTTTATATAGATTATGCGATTGGGTTTATATAGATTATGTGATTGGGTTTATATAGATTAGGTGATTGGGTTTTTATAGATTATGTGATTGGGTTTATATACATTATGTGATTGGGTTTATATAGATTAGGTGATTGGGTTTATATAAACATTTTAGTAATGAGAAAGTCAAAATCCAGCAACGATGGCTGTATTTGTACCCCAACGGCACCAACTTTTTTCCCACTTGCTATAAACAGCAGCATCAAAACCTTCACAAGTGCCATAGGACTTTTGAATAAAAAGTAAAGGCATTACAATAAAATTCTAATAATAGCACAGAAGAAACGCCAATTTATCAGAATTTATTTCTGCCACCAATGTGATCTGGCAGGAGACCACCTACGATCGTTCTTCATGGGTGGGTGGAGGTGATCGCTCTCTGTTGGTAAAAGGTCGTCACTTGCCAACATAACAGATGTTTTGTGTGGACAGCAGTGACATAACGCCGTATTGGAAGCGTACACAGTGCGGTTATGGGAGAGATTGCCGTGACCTCCAGTGTGACTCATATGAAGCAGCACACAGTGTTTATTCCCAGCCGGGGATGAGGTAAGCGAGAACTTTGTATCCAGCCACATCGGCATTACTCACTGCGCTGATAACCGGTTCCCCCGCTTTCCTGGCCACTCAGGATACAAATCGGAACACAAAGGCCTCCTCTACCGCAACACTCATTACACTTTTCTTTCTCTTTAAATGGAACTTCAGGCTTTTGTTTTGTTCCTTTGGGAACAGCACAAGTGTAATAAGTTACCTCTAATGCAGAGTACAGCTGCACCATTCTGGCCAAATAGAATGCTTAGAATAAAGATCACGATTCTCGCGATGTAACAATATATTTCATATTATACAAAAAAATTGGGGTTACTTCACTGTTAAGTTTTTTTTTTTTTTGAAAGTGTAATTTTTTCCCAAAAAAACAATTGCGTTTGAAAGACCGACCGTGTGACAAAATATTGCAACAATCAACCATTTTATTCTCTAGGGTCTCTGCTAAAAATATACACATCTATCCAAGTAGATTTCTAGCAAAAAAATACTGATTATACCTTGAAATCAAAAAGTGCCAGAAAAAGGTTTGGTCTTTAAAGTGGTTGTCAACCCCTTTAATAAACAGGTAAGCCTATAATAAGGCTTACCTGTAGGTGCCCTGCAAATATCCTAAACCTGCACGGTGCAGGAGATATGCAGTGTACTAGCTGTGCCAACGTCATTCGGCACATGCACAGTGAAGAAACGGCCCGCTGTGCCGTTTCTTCACTTCGTCATGCCGTGACTGGCGGCTCCCGCGCGCATGCGCGGTAGTGACGTCACTCGACTCCGGACAGTCACAGAGCCGGAGATCATGGCCCTGGAAGGAAGAGGGGCTGAAGATGGATGCGGCCAGCACAGGGGGCATCGATGGACGTCGCAGGCTTCGTTTGCAGGTAAGCGACACATACTGGGCTACTATACGATGCATACTAGCCCATTATGCTTTTATATTGCATGGGAATATAGAGGAAGTAAAACCCATCAGGGTTTACTTCCTCTTTAAGTGGTTAAACTGACCTAATTTTACAGAGGAAGTTCATACCTTTGATCTAGAACAAAACATTGCAATGTTTATAGTTAACACTGAGCAATGTTTTGAAACTTGGCAGACGGCCTGTTTTTTTTTTTTGTTTTGTTTTTTGACAGCTCTGAGCCGCTCCGCACTTGTCACATAGAATCGAGGAAATGTGGATTGAGATTGTCAGGGGGGTTGAATCGAGATTGCGTTCTTTTAAAGATTAATCGCGCAGCTCTAATGCACGGTATCAAACAGCCAGATCTCTGCAGTTTACTGTACAAATCATACCTTCATTTCAAGCCGGATACCACATTACACAGCTCTTCTTTCAGCTCTGGCACAATCCTGTCATGCGCTCTCCTCCCATCCATTCACAAAAAAGCCTTGTATTGTATTCACAGAATGCAAGGTGTTCCATGAATGGACAAGGGGTGATCTGCAATTTTTCTGTCCCTCCTTTCCCTTTGTGCATTCACAGAACATCTTACAATCTGTGAGTCCATGCACACTATGGCTTTTTCAGGAGCTTATAGGCAGGGAAAAAAAACCCAACAAACTCGCATTTTTTGAGAGGAGCTTTTGAGCACACAAGACACCCAAGTTGTACAATATATATCAGCGCCTACCTATATGCAAACAAACATAATAATAAATCACAGTGAATAAACAAATATGATATATATATATCTCTGTGCTGATTATGACTCAGGAGGGGGGCTGCTGTAACTCAGGTCTCAGTCCTGCTCAATACTAGATGTGCAAATATCAGCGCCAATCCCCAAACAGAGAATCCAAACACTCATAAAGTCCAAAAAAATAAATCCATAAATATAAACAGTTTAAATCGTGCTCCAAATAAGGTGCTCCAAATAAAGTGCTCCAAATAAAGTGCTTCTACAGTGCTCGAATAAACATCCAAGTGAAATGGTGAGGCGTGACTGGTGACCCCCTATATTGCCCGCACTCACCAGATACTATGGATCCACTGCTTTTCAGTCAGTGGATCAAACAGGCTGAAGGGGGTAAACTCCAATCCAACCAGGACCACAAACCGGGAAATCCGAAACTTCAGGCACTCAAAAGAAATAAAGAGATTCCATAGTGCAAACTGCTGATCAACAATTTTATTGCGCAAATTTAAAAGCTACTTACAAAATCGGTCTTTAAATCAAGCATCAGATCAGTGCGTACTCATTCCGTAGGTTGTGTGGCGTGCGTTCCAGCTCACAACCACGCTGACGGAAGTTGTTTTTACTTTTTTTTTTTTTTTTTTTCCCCCATGCACACCCTAAAGTGGAACTTCCGTCTTTTTTTTTTTTTGGGCGGTGACCAGGGACCCTGTTTTTCCCAGGTCCACTTCCTCCCCTGGTGCCACGGGAAAGGAGTCCACCTCCTACCCCCCCCCCTCCCTCCCTCTCGGAGCAAAGAAAAGCAGCTTGGGAGGCCAGGATGGGGCAGAGGACAGGTTGTCCTAAGGGAGCAGTGCTGGGTGCAGACTGTAGATGATACAGGTGTTGTGTGTCAGCTCTCAGGAGTACATTCAGTCCTGGTCTGGTGAGAGGTGTGTGATAAGAACAGCCTCAGCACTGTGTACACACCAATCATAACCCACATGCCAGGCATTCCAGGAATAGATCACCTCTGCCCCAGCTGGCCCGCGGGTGAAGAGAACCAGAGCCTGTGCTATTAGGGGATTACAATGGCTCACGTGGGACTTTTCCTGTATATACACAGTACACAACAATCACTGAGCAGAACTTGTCATTTACACTCCCACACTAGGAAGTTCAGGGTAAGCTGCAGAAAGTCACCCACCCGTCTGACACCAATTCCGGAAAGTTACCCACCCATCTGACACCAATCCCGGAAAGTTACCCACCCATCTGACACCAATCCCGGATTAGGATGATGAGAGGGATGATGATTCTATTCTAATAGGTAGAGAAAAGATTACAGGGAGCACCCCAACAAAGACACTAATTATGCAGGGGATGTTTTTAGAACACTACAAACAATTAAAGCACACCCAAATTTTATTTTTAAAGAAAACAACTCTTCAAAAAAAAAAACCTCTGTTTACAAGTCTGACGCAAGGTATTCCAGATCAGCCAGGAAATTGAAGTTCAAAGGAATGATTCCATATAAACAAAGTGTATCAGGCTGCCTTTGCACATTTGTATTTACTTTTTTTTAAAAATTTAGTACACCACACTAAAAAGGGCCGGTTTACACCTAGGCGATCCGACTTCAGGGACGACTTTGCTAGGCGATTTGAATGCTACTTCAAGGTGACTTGCAATGCAACCTGAAGCGACCTCCATGCCAGGCGACTTAGCCTGTAGCCTATCAGAGAAGGGGGGGGTTGTCTGGGTAATTCGTGGGGAGTACCTACCTGTGTAAATTCTTTTCTTTTTCTTGTAAAGTCGCTTCAATATAGATGGGGATCCAACTTGGAGGCGACTTCCATTGAATTCTATGGACACAAGGCAAATAGAAGTCACCTTGAAGTCGTACAGGAACCTTTTCTGAAGTCGGGGCGCCTTCAGTAGTGTATATAAAGATGGCTCCCATTTACTTCAATAGGATTTCTGATGTCGGGCGACACAAGTTGGATCGCAAGCCACCTATGTGTGAACTGGCCCTTAGGGGTTGATTTACTAAATAGACAGACTGTGCACTCTGCAAGTGTAGTTGCTCCAGAGTTTAGTAAATGAGGTAAGGCTTCACTTTGCAAAGAATACCCAAATCACGTGCAAGGAAAAAAAAAAAAAAAAACACACACACATGATTTTTGCTTGCACATGATTGGATGACGGAAGTCAGCAGAGCTTCTGCTCATTTACTAAGATCTGGAGCAATGGCTCTTGCAGAGTGCACAGTCTATTTGCCTTTAGTAAATCAACCCCTTAGCATGCCTTTTCAAGGGGTTGATTTAAAGTGGCTCTTCAGTCATTTTTTTCATTTTTCCATCTATTAAATCTTCTGCCCTTGTTGTTTTAACTTTGGATAGTAAAGCATTTTTTTTCTGCCAGTAAATTCCTTATACAGCCCACTTCCTGTTACCTGTCTGGTCATTAGCCTAGGCTTATGACATCATGCACAGCTTTCTCTCTCACTCTCATGAGAGTTTGCCAGGAAGGGGGGGGGGGGAGAAGTAATAAGACGGCCAATGAGAGCTGCAGGGCTGCAAAGCTGGAGGTGTGGCTCTGTGTGTCTGTGTAAGTCCAGGAAGTGAACAGGCAGCAGCTTCAGCTGCCCACAGTTAAAATGGCTGCAGCCAGACTTAGAAGAGGGAGATTTCTGCAGCGTATTTGGCAAGTAAAGAACCACAGTATGTAGAAAATATGCAAAGTGGTTGGAGGGAAGCTACAGAATGGCAAATATGTTTTTATTACAAATTATATGAGCAGACTGCAGTTCCTCTTTAAAGTGAATCAGTCACAAAGTAAAATACCTTTGCGAGAACGGCCAGTGATCTCCAAGCTGCATATTAGCTCCAAGGCAGTAACGCTCGCTCTGTTTTCATAGTGACGCCGATGTCACTTCTCCATTGACAGCGTGCGTCAAAGGAGTGCAACAATCACTTCTTCTAGCGCAAGCCTTTCACACAAGTATTCTGCTTCATAACAGATTCCATATTAACAGCATGCAATAAATCTGACAGTTATTAAAACAGTGATGGGATTGTTTGTGAGCAGCCTGGAGCTATGGGCCTCTTCATTTAAAGGTTTTCTTTCTGCAGAGCTGTCAGAAGAAACTGTAAAAGTGAAAGGAATGCCACAAACAGACGTAAGAGGTAAGCTGAGTGAGTGTAGAATAATAGAAGGGAGGTTACAGGAGAAATGCCCCAAGTCCTTGACAGCTCAAAAATAAAGAAAGGAAGAGTGACAGAGCCTTCCTCTACAGAGTCTCCTTTCACGCGGTGAAAAAGATCATGTGATAAGTTTGGATCTCCGGTTACGGATTCCGCTGGATACACAGCAGCACCTGCTCATAGGACGACTGTGCAGGTATCAGGTTAGGGTCCTGATCCCCCCATTGGAGGCTTCTAGCATAAAAGGCAACTTGTTTGTTTTTTTTCTTCTTCTTTACGAATATAACGCATATAAAAGCAATGAACAAATCACCCATCGGGTATATGGAAAAGGTTTCTCTTCACAGCCTGTAACCATATAACGTCCTTGGACCTCTGCTATTGGGCCGGCTGATAGCTTCCCATGGCTTTCAAGATCATTTCTACTCCAACGACACCCAAATCTCTCAGCTCACTAATTTACTAACAGACATATCAGCCTGGATGTCACACCGCTTCTTCAAAATCTATCCAACACCGAGCTCATAATATTTCCTCCCCCCCACCCTGACTTCTCTGTCAGATCAATGGCACAACTGTTAGTCCATCCCCGCATGCAGGGCGGACAAAAATCAAGGATTTAAAAAAAATAATAATATATATTTTTTTTAAATCAGATTTTTTTTTTTTAAATCAAATTTATTTTAATAAAATGCTTTTTGAGTAAAAATCTATCTAAAGATAGTTTTATATTTAAGATAGATTAATAATTTAGTTTATTCAGCATGAAATGGAGCTTAGTTATGTAGCATGAAGCTGTAATTTCTGCAATATTTACATTTATGGTAAACTCATTCAATGAATTCCCCCCCCCCCCCCCCCTTAGATTGTAAGCTCGCAGGAGCAGGGCCCTTTAACCCTCTTTATATTGTAAAGCGCTGTGCAAACTGTTGGAGCTATATAAATCCGGTATAATAATAATAATGATGAATCCAAGCTCTGCAAGCTGAGATAACACGCACTACATTGATGCATCCACACAATTTCACAGTAACCATGAGATAAAACAAAGTTCAGGAATATTCCTTTATCTATGGACATAATCTATGTACACTAAAAACTGTATGATTGAATCAGTTCCGATATTGCCGTTTTACTAACCTGACAGCTTATTATTCTAAATAGGAAACCTTCATTTTGACCACGCTTTAATTTTTTTTTTACAGGTTACCAGTTCAGAGTTACAGAGGAGGTCTTGCACTAGAATTGTTGCTCTTGCTCCAATGCACGCGGCGATACCTCACGTGTGGTTTGACCGCCATTTACATATGTGGGCGCGACTTACGTATGCGTTCCTTCCTGTGTGCAAACTCGCAGGGACGGGGGCGCTTTCAATTTTTCTCTTATTCTTTTTTGTTTATTTTACCTTTTTTATTTTTACACTGGCCTCTAAAAAAAAAAAATTGATCACTTTTATTCCTACTACAAGGAATGTAAACATCCCTTGTAATGTGTAATGGGAATAGTGCATGACAGGTCCTCTTTATGGAGAGATGTGGGGTCTATAAAACCCCACATCTCTCCTCCAGGCCGGAAAGGCCAAGATCAGCAAAAAAAAATAAAATAAAAGCGAACAATCCCGGCCTTTCCAGCTGCGTCCACGCTTTGTTTACCAACGCCGTCCCGGACATGACGTCATAACATCGCGCCCAGGCTTCCGAGGATCATAAAGATGACTGGTGATCAGATGGTTCGATCTGCTCAGGACATACTCTGTGTCTGCATGGTATCCCTTTAATGAGCCCTAACCTGGATTCTAACCCAGAGAACACGCCGGAGTCCGGGCGGCGAGGTGGAGCATAGCAGGAAGTACTTGAAAAGCGTGTGAATTGTTTATATAGCTCTGAATACCATGTCAGCTTTTCCTCTTCACTGTACTGCTCAGAGAGCTCATTGTTTTCATTGTGATCCGGTTTATAAGGGAAGACAATGGATCTCATCAAAACTGGATGAAGGTGGAGGTGCTGCCAACAGCAGCCAATCAGAAGCAGGTTTTCATTTCCTAGATTTTAGCTGTCAATAAAGACAGCGAGATTCAAGGCCTGATAGCGAAGTGTAAATTGTAAAGACACTTATTTGTTGGATTGCAATCACACAGTGCAGCAGGAGTGGATGGACCACAAGTACCTGCATGCCTTTATACACTTAGCTCTGGGGAACACCTTCCCTGTTGGAGTGGTCATTGGTTATCATCTCTGACCACATGCAGACTATCAGAGCAGAATTCAAACTCCCAACTTTCATTTAGTGTTCTACTCTACAATATACACGTCACAGGAATTACAGCACTGCCCATCTGCGCTAATTACATAGCTGCTCCCTGTTTATGTAAAAGAACACAATGCTATATTAAGAATAGAATAAGGGCCAGATTTTCTCTTGTCTGCCTAAAGTAGCAAAATGAGGTGACCCTCATAATGGTAATTAAATCTGGGCTAAACTAATATGGTCTACATATACAAGGCATATGTATTCTTACTTACAATCTTTGTGTATTTCTGGCAGATCTGTGTAGTAAACCAGCATGAAATAATTCCCACTCTTCCCCTCTATGCAGGAGCTTCCTGTAATAAAGACCGGTCACTGCTGCTCTCTCTCCTTGTGCAGGGTGACTGGTCTTGTCTCCGCACCCTCCTGTAATTTTCTGCAGCCAGCCTGTAGTGGATGGAGCCTGAGGGGTTTCTGCCACAGGCAGGTTGCAGCACAGTGAGGCCACTGCTACTTTTATATAGTAATATCTGGGTTTGAAAAATCAAATGGTGCCCACACAATGTATTTATATATGGCCACAGTTCAACTTGTAGAATGGCATAGGTCCAGATGCAGTGTAATGTTGCCTTTGCTACACCAAAAAGTAGACTTTTAAATACCCTAATCTAAATTTTTATACAGTATCTCACAAAAGTGAGTACACCCCTCACATTTTGTAAATATTTTATTCTATCTTTTCATGTGACAACACTGAAGAAATGACACTTTGCTACAATGTAAAGTAGTGAGTGTACAGCTTGTATAACAGTGTAAATTTGCTGTCCCCTCAAAATAACTCAACACACAGCCATTAATGTCTAAACCGCTGGCAACAAAAGTGAGTACACCCCTAAGTGAAAATTTTCAAATTTGGTCTAAAGTGTCAATATTTTGTGTGGTCACCATTATTTTCCAGCACTGTCTTAACCCTCTTGGGCATGGAGTTCACCAGAGCTTCACAGGTTGCCACTGGAATCCTCTTCCACTCCTCCATGATGACATCACGGAGCTGGTGGATGTTGGAGACCTTGCGCTCGTCCACCTTCCATTTGAGGATGCCCCACAGATGCTCAATAGGGTTTAGGTCTGGAGACATGCTTGGCCAGTCCAGCGCCTTTACCCTCAACTTCTTTAGCAAGGCAGTGGTCGTCTTGGAGGTGTGTTTGGGGTGGTTACATTGGAATACTGCCCTACGGTCCAGTCTCCAAAGGGAGGGGATCATGCTCTGCTTCAGTATGTCACAGTACATGTTGGCATTCATGGTTCTCTCAATGAACTGTAGCTCCCCAGTGCTGGCAGCACTCATGCAGCCCTAGACCATGACACTCTTACCACCATGCTTGACTGTAGGCAAGACACACTTGTCTTTGTACAACTCACCTGGTTGCCACCACACACACTTGACACCATCTGAACCAAATAAGTTTATCTTGGTCTCATCAGACCACAGGACATGGTTCCAGTAATCCATGTCCTTAGTCTGCTTATCTTCAGCAAACTGTTTTCAGGTTTTCTTGGGCACCATCTTTAGAAGAGGCTTCCTACTGGGAACCCAGCAATTCAGATCAGTTTGATGCGGTGTGCGGCGTATGGTCCCCCCACCCCCACCCCTTCAACCTCTGCAGCAATGCTGGCAGCACTCATACCTCTATTTCCCAAAGATAACAAGAAAAAATGGCTAATTGGGCCCAATTTGGACATTTTCACTTAGAGGTGTACTCACTTTTGTTGCCAGCAGTTTAGACATTAATGGCTGTGTGTTGAGTTATTTTGTGGGGACAGCAAATTTACACTGTTCTACAAGCTGTACACTCACTACTTTACATTGTAGCAAAGGGTCATTTCTTCAGTGTTGTCACATGAAAAGAAGTATTTCTTTATATCCCGAACTCTGCCGATTGGCATTCTCAATTCCTTGGATATCTTTTTATATCCCTTTCCTGTTTTATACAGTTCAACTACCTTTTCCCGCAGATCCTTTGACAATTCTTTTTCTTTTCCCATGACATAGAATCCAGAAACGTCAGTGCAGTGCTGGATGAAAGATGCAAGGGTCTGTCAGGAGTGCAGAAACTCATTGACCTTTTATACACACACTAATTACAAGCAAACAAATCACAGGTGAGGATGGTTACCTTTAATAGCCATTCAAACCCCTTTGTGTCAACTTGTGTGCATGTTATCAGGGCAAAATCACTAGGCTATGTAAACTTTGATCAGGGTCATTTGGGTAGTTTCTGTTGTCATTATGATTTAAAAAGAGTAAACACAGTTGATTGATAATAAATGGCTTCAGCCAAACACTAACCACACACACATATGCATACACACACACACACACACAACCATGGTGAAATGCACTTGCATTGCAGAGAGAGAAGTACCAAATGTTTTTTATAGTCATACACTTTCACAGAAAACTAGACCTTATCCAACCACTCAGTTTAACAACCCCCCTCTTCTCAAGATGAACTGGGTTAAATCATCCCCTCCTATTCACCAAAGGCATCAACATGTACGCTCAGCCAAGTTGAATGTGCAAGTTTATATCACAGTTAAATAGAGGGATGTACCAGCATATCCAACTACCCTTCCATCAAAAACTCAGATTTAGAAATAATCTCCTAAAACAAGGAAAATTGCACAGTAAATAGACATGAGGATAGCATTAAACAGATTGTTTGCAAATAGAAGGACTTTACTGGAGCTACTCCATGATTATGTCAAACAGTGCTGGTACATATAATCCTGGAGAACAAATAAGATACAACGTGGGAGCAGAAACAATAAAGGCTTTGTTCCAGGGTGGATAAAAATGGATGTTTTTTTTTTTTTTTTTAAAGACTTAAAAAAAAAAAATAATAATTCGGATTTTATTTAAAATCAATTTTTTTTAATAAAATCCTTTTGGAGTAAAAATCTATCTAATGATAGTTTTCTATTTAAGATACATTAACAATTTAGTTTATTCAGCATGAAATGGAACTTAATTATGCAGCATGAGGCTGTATATTCTGCAGGATTTACAGTTTTGGTAAACTCATTCAATGAATCCAAGCTCTGAAAGCTGAGATAGCATGCACTGCATTGATGCATTCACACAATGTCACAGTAACCAGGAGATAAAACAAAGTTCAGGAATATTTCTTTATCCCTTGGTTTTGCAAATGTATGTACACTACAAACTGTATGACTGAAGAGAAATGCTGCTGTACCAGGCTCTAAGTGTGAAGAGGAAGGGCAAGCAGTAAAAATTTAAGTGAAAGCTTCTAAGCAGCTTATAAACCTTGTGATCTTTTCTGCACATTGCTTGAAGTGCTTTATTCCTCCCTTGAGGAGCAAATGGCAGCAGGCCGTAAGAGACCCAGTTTGGGAATATTTTGATGAAATTCCACTACCTATGGGTAAAAAAGGTATGTGTGCAAAATGCAACAAAGAGATGCAAAGCCTGGTGGCCCGAATGAAACATCACGAGAAAACAAATGATGAAAGGACCGGTTTATTTTTTATTTTTTTATGTCAACCCAGCTAATATTTTCAGTTTAAGTTTTTTTGTTTGTTTTTTCAAAGATAGTTTGTTAAAGCACTTTAGCTACTAAACATTGATGCAAATACAAGACTGTTATATAATGTTATTGTTTTAATTAAATAAAAAATAAAAGTAGTTCTCCAACTATGTGTGATTAACCTATTCACCTAAAATCAGTTCTGATATCGCTGTTTTACTAACCTGACAGCTTATTATTCTAAATCGGGAACCTTCATTTTGTTTACAAATATTAAAGATTCTAACTACCAGCAAGAATAAGTCCTTACATTTAGCACCCGCAATTTCAGATCCATCATGGCAGCGCCTGTTAGCTGGCATCCATTTACCTGCTGCCGCCACATCCTTCACCTTGTTGTGTCACTGCCACATCACCAGCCGTCCCAGTAAAGTGAATGGGACTGTCAGTGAGTGAAGAGTGGGTCAAAGGAGGAGCCACTGCGGGTCAGAGATGACAGCTGCTCTTTAAAAATTAGGATTTATTTTCATTTATGAAAATAATAAAAATATTGAAAAATAAAAATGATTTAAAGCGAGTTGATTTTAACCTCCCTGGCTGTATTCCCGAGTGTGGCTCGGAGTGGAATTTCAATACCATTAGCGGTAACGCCGAGTCACACTCGGGATTGCATCGCTGGATCCATGGCTTCGTTACTCACCTTGTCCCCTGGATCCAGCGATGTCCCCCGCCGTGTCTGCGGGCTGTGTCCTCCGCCCGATGTCTCTGTGTGTCGGGCTCTGTACGCTAAGAGGGTTGCGTCACATGGGGGCGGAAACCGGCGGCAAATTCAAAAAGTGAAACACACAGTAAACATACAGTACACTGTAATCTGTAATATTACATTACTGTATGAAATCATTTCACATCCCCTTTGTCCCTAGTGGTTTGCCCAGTGCCCTGCATGTACTTTTATATTATACATGTCATTCTTTCTGCCTGGAAACTTGAGAATGTCCATGGCAACCAAAAAAAGTGTCCCTTTACGTCAAAAGTGGTTCAGCTAGAAAACAGCGATAGTAAATGAGAATCACTTGCAGAATTGAGTGAAACTGATTTTTGGGGAAATTTATCATCAGACACTGAAAGTGACGACAGCGACAATTCTAAAAATGAGCAAATTTCAGTGTTTTTGGTTTGATTACATTATTGAATAAAATGTTATTACTATTACGTTATTATTTTTGATAATTATTTTTAGTTATTTACTATATTATAATTTATGATTTCATGTTTCAAACTTTATCATACCCGGGATGTCTATTAGACTCTTGTTTGGACAGATTTACGTGAGTTATTCCTAAGAATTACAGGCCTACAATATAAAACGCCAAATTTCCATGCAAAATAATCTACCGCTTTCAGCACCAAAAATCTGAAATAATCATACCGCCAGGGAGGTTAATCAAGCCTTTTTACTAGTTATTTAAATCAGGATTTAAAATTGTGATTTAAATCAACTTGATGTAAATCAAATCCACCCTGCTTTGTTCTGAATATATCTTCTGTATTATATGTATACATATTTATTTAAGTGAGTGATAAAGATCCAGCAAATTATCCATTTAGGCTCCATGCACCCTGTGGCTGCTAAACGGTCGTTTCTGGGCATTTTTTTTAACAGCCCATAAACTCCCCTCTATGTTATCCTATGTGTCCATGCACACACATGGATGTCTATTAGCAGTGAAGTTTATGGGCTGTTGCCAGAATGCCCTAAAATCGCATTCAAGAGTCATTCTTCTGGACCACAAAAAAGTCGAAAGCTTAAAAAAAAACACCATAAAATGCCCAAAAACATGGCTCATTAGTGTTTTTGATCCATTTAAAAAAAAAAAAAAAAAAAAAAAAAAAAAAAGCGCTCAAAAAAGCTGGTGCTTAACTGATAAAAGCTGAAAATCTCACTACAAAGCTACTGACGTTTTTAGATGTTTTTTTAACGTCCAGTTGAGCCTGATTGTTAAGACTTGAGGACGCCAGCTGAACATGAAGGAAAGACGATCTTACCAATAGCACAGATTGTGGAATACCCAATGGAAAGGCAGCAATAGCAAAGATCCATAATGGAATATTTGAAAAAAATAAAAGTCTGGACACTTTCCTTACAGCCGTTACTTCTAATTAGTAAAAGAAGCATGGAAGGTTTTGTCTGCCAGCGGGACGCAGTGGTCTGAGAGGTTTACCTTGATGGACAAGTTTCTTTACTCAGTCAAGTTTACCAAGTAACCCAAAACCTGATCTTTAAACCAGATTGTGACCCGAAGCAACCAACAGACATTAGGTTACAGATTGTAAACTACAAAAGGTAAGTAAATCCGATCCTGTCATTATGGGAAAAATCTTCTGTTTGCCCCTCTTAAAAGAAAATCGACCACTACGAGTCAAAGTATAAAGAAATGGCCTTTTGTGAAACCAATTACAGGTCAAAGGGCAGAAGAGATGACTGCAGGACACTGGGTGTGCTGGAGCTAAAAGCAGGAATCCCATAAAAACACCAGCAAACGCCACTTATCCAATTATCCCATAACTTTTATTGTCACAACAGATTTTCATTATGCCTTGAAGAACAGTCTTCATCTACCTGAAGCAGAACGCTTCCCCGCTCTGTCAGGCGGCATTGTCAGATCTACTGATCCCTGTACTCTGGATCCATTCGATCTCTGATGCCCTTGGCAGCCCAGCCCCCACACAGTTAGAAGAAGACACCCAGGGAACGCAGTGCCCCCTGCAGGTTAACCCCTTCCCTGCCAATGACATTTATACAGTAATCCGTGGATATTTACATTTCTGATCGCTGTATAAATGTTATTGGTCCCAAAAAAGTGTCAAAAATGTCTGACATGTCCGCCCCAATATCACAGTCCCGATAAAAAGTGCAGATCACCGCCATTTACTAATATATATATATATATATATATATATAT
>BLSH010005047.1:636390-657400 GCA_018402905.1 Glandirana rugosa
GTTTGTTTTAAACGTGGGGGGGGGGTGTTTATCTCGAAAGGAAACCACCATAAACTAGTTATTGTAAAAAACGCCAAAAATGAATTCTCATGGTTTGTAAACGCAGCAACTTTTGTGCAAACCAATCAAACACTGATTGTGATTTTTTTTTAACCAAAAATATGAGGAAGAATATAAAATCAGCCAAAACCGATGAATAAATTAGTTTTTTTATATATTTTATTTTGGATACGCCTTTTAGCAAAAACTAAGAAATATTGTTTTGTGTTTTATTTTTGCAAAACTGTCGCTCTCTTTTTTTAGTTTATACCGGTGATCAGAAATGACGCAGAGATGATCAAATACCACCAAAGGAAAGCTCTATTTGTGGGGGGGGGGTGCAAATTTTGTTTGGGTACAACATCGCGTGACTGCACAATTGTCAGTTAAAGCGGCGCAGTGTCAAATTGCAAAAAGTGCTCTGGTCCTAAGGTGGGAAATCCTTCCGGTCCTTAAGTGGTTAAAGCAAAAACTACCTGAAAGAAGGATCAATTAAAGCAAAAGTGAACCCATCAATTTAACAGTTTAAAAAAATGGTTACATTTCCAGCACGTGCCGGGAATACAACGGTCACATTGTTTGTGCTCTCAACCAAACGGTCAAGCCATCCAATTGCCGGTGTAACAACTGATCACATGTGTGGCATCATGGCAGTTGAAGATTAAACAGAGGCCAAGGTGGTAGCTTCCTTCTGGCTGAAAAAGATAGGAGAATTTACTTCCACTTTAAATGTAAAAAAAAAAATAATTAAAAAAAAAAACAAAGTGCAAGGGCAAAAAAGGACAAGGAAATCTCCATCCACACAAACCATTAAAAAGACTAAAAGCATGGTTACAACAAAGGACACAATAGTAATACTAATTTAAAATGCTTGACAACCAAACTTCCAATATGGATTTATGAAAACCAGAAGAGCAATGTTGACATCAGAGGTGGAATCGCTAGGCCAAACAAAGTTTCTGCGGGCAGAAATAACTAATGAGGGACAATCTCACACAAATAAAATATTGCTACAAATGCAGCTCTGGCCCATTCTCGGGTATGGCACAGAACCAGTTTTCCTCACGATGTCTCTAAAAAAAGATGGTTTGAACTGTGTTGCTACAGGAGGATCCTAACCATTAACTGTATGGTCACTAATGAAGAGGTGCTGCAAAAAGTCAATGAAACAAAACCATGTCACTAAGAAGAATACTAAAAAGAAAAATGAAAATTTTTTGGCCATGTCCCAAGAAACTCAGATGGAGAGGAGCTATGCAATATTGTGGAAGAGAGCAAGGCAAAGTAAGGAAAAGGGAGAAGAACATGGTGGATACATGACATCCAGGAAAAGTGATCTGGGGTAGCTCAGAAATGACAGCCAGCCGGTTTGGTAAACTCAAAAAAGGATGAACAAGAATAGTTTACTTCAGCCAAAACAAGTCAACAGTCCAAAGTCCTGGTACCATAAAACTGTACAGCAGGCCCACCACCAATCTTTTGGGTCCCACACTAGAGGTTGGGCTCTTCCGTGGTAAAGGGTTGTAGACAGGCTTGTCTGAGAGGAGCCCACGCTTTGCTCACAGCTTGGGACTCTCTCTCTCCACTCTACTTCCCTGGCACGGGTGCCGATTTCCCTCTGCTGCCCTTCAAGCCGTCCCGGTTTGGGACGCAACACCTTTGGGACCAGAGTCCTGATAGTCAGGGTTTGGAGATTCTTCCCACCCAAATCTCTTCAAACCCCTGAAATTTCAGGTCCACTAATAAGAAGTTATAAACTAAGAGCACTGGCAATCAGTCCTCTCTTTCAACCAGATCAACCTGGAACCCCTCACCCTGCATGGCTGAGAACCCCTGAGTACTCAGCCCAGTCCTTAAATGGCCCCCCTTAAAAGGGACCACAACTCAAATAGTGGTGCAATATATCTGCCATCCAGGACACTCCTGGTGTCCTGTACAACAGGCTGCAGCACTTCATACGTTTGGAGTAAAACCTCAATTTGAAAACTTTGGTGTGGAACTGGCATTTTCAGAACATAGAATATATCCAGAAAATAACTGGCAGCCAAGATGCAAGGCAGAACAATAACCTGGCAAAAGGCTCGCCCAAATGGAAAGTGACAATGGAAGTTTGAAGATTACCAGACCGCAAGCAGTCATAGTAGTAGTAATGGTATTAATAAAAAAATAGCCAATAGCCTGGCATCATTCCGAATCATTCGGAAAAAACAAATCCAGCATCTACTACAAAACTGAAATAACTTTTGCATGGATCAAAGTAAAATTTTGGCAAATATTGGTCTGCCATCGTTATCAACTTCCCTTTGACTCTAGTGTTTGAGCATTTCTTATGTCCACACAAACCAATGTTGTATACACAACAAACACCAGCACCACCTAACTAGTCCTTATCAATGAGGGGTTAAGTTGGAGATGGCCGAGTGTCATTATGTCTTGTTTGGTTAATGATGTGTACACAATAGCTAATGAGATAGTCAGAGCCTCTTGACTACCTATATCCTCTCCTTCCTATGTTTGTGTAGGGTGGGGAACCAGGTAGCTCCTAGTTGTCTCAGGTAATGCCAGGTACACAAGGATTGCTTACACAGCTAGATCAATCTCCTTTCCTTATCTTATCTTATGCTGGAGGAGGGCTGTCCAGTACTCCATAAAGTGGGCCATGTCAAAGCAAACTAACTGCTCAAACTGCAGCAAAAAAAGTGCCAAGGATCACTTAAAGTAAACCTTGTGAGAAATATGAGGGATGCCATTGCTGACTATCCTCTGAACAACGCTAGTTGTCTCTATGTTATGCTGACCAAATTGGCTTCCATACATTATTAGAAAACCCTCTACAAAACACTGCTTCAACCTGATCATAGAACAGGTCTAATAATATCCCCCCCCCGCCCCCCACGTGCCTCTGCCCCAATCTCTCTGTCAAGATAAATGGTACAACTATCAGCCCATCCCCACATGCCAAGGTCCTAGGTGTAATCCTGGACTCTGATCTATCCTTAAAAGTGTTTGTCAACCCGTGCCAACCACTTTAACCTACAGGTAAGCCTATGATAAGGCTTACCTGTAGGTGCCCTGCATATCTCCCAAACCTGTACGGTTCAGGAGATATGCAGTGTACTAGATGTGCCGAAGTCATTCGGCACATGCGCAGTGAAGAAACGGCCTCTGTGCCGTTTCTTCACTTCGTTCGTGCCATGACTGGCGGCTCCCACGCAGTCACAGAGCCAGAGTCGCAGCCACGGAAGGAAGAGGGACAGAAGATAGACGCTGCCTGCACAGGGGACATTGCAGGCTTCGTTTGCAGGTAAGTGACACATAATGGGCTACTATGTGATGCATAGTAGCCCATTATGCTTCTACTTTGCAGGCGAATATAGAGGAAGTAAATCCCATCAGGGTTTATGTCCTCTTTAAGGCCCCACATCCAATCACTATCCAAATCTTGCAGCCTCAACATCTCCAAAATACACCCTTTTCTAACCAATGACACCACTAAGCTCCTAGTTCACTCCCTGGTCATCTCTCACCTTGACTACTCCAACTCACTCCTCATTGGCCTGACTACATATGCTATCTCCCCTTCAATCCACCATGAATGCTGATGCCAGGCTTATCCACCTTACCAATCACTCTGTCTGCTACTCCTCTCTGCCAGTCTCTTCACTGGCTAAATGTGGGTGTAACATGTTCAAAAAGGTGACCTTATCTTATCTGAGCTTTAAGGCCTCATGCACACCAGGCATTTAGCTCCGGCGCATGAGATTCCAGCACTTTCGTGTGGATGGAAGGCACAAGCATACCATCCAGCCCTGTTGCCAGCAGCCTGTAAAACTGAATGACAATAACTGCCGAGGCTGGACAGTGTACCAAGAGGTACTAACATTTAGGGCAGTACGTGGCCATAGATGAATGCCCAGAACGCATTGCAGACAGACATTCATCCATGGGCACTCACTGCCCTTAACGTTGGTACCACTCAGTACACTACCATCCAGGCACTGAAGGTTTTAGTCTCTCAAAGTTTTACAGGCTGCTGGCAGTGGGAACCCATAGTTGCAGCAAGAAAAAAAAAACACTTGCAATAGATTTTAAGGCTGCATTCACATTACATTGTATTGAATCTGCCACAAATCTCCCTGCGATTTGACAGCGTGAATGGCAAAACAAGGGACTTGCATTTGAGATGCCATTCATTTGAATGACACTTCAAAACACGATACGGGTCTGCCGCGATTGACGGGCGATAAAGCGTGCTGCAACCCGCATCACGGGACGCATGTCGCCCAAAAATAGTTCAGGAGCAACTTTGGGGCAACATGCACCCCACTATGCAGGTTGCCGCAAGTGCAGCACGCTTTATCGACCAACAATCGTGGCAGACCCGCACTGCGTTTTGAGGAGTCATTCAAATGAATGGCATCTCAAATGCGAGTCCCGCAATTCCCACCTTGGCGCTGTCAAATCACAGGCAGATTCACGTCAAATCTGCCAGCGATTCAATATGCTGAAATGTGAATGCAGCCTCAGTGGTTGTAAAGGCAGAAGGTTTTTTTTTATCTTAACGCATTCTATGCATTAAGATAAAAAAACCTTCTGTGTGCAGTAGCCCCCCCTAATATTTACCTGAGCCCTATCTTCATCCAGCGATGTGCACAAGTGCCTCAGCTGTCCGGGACTCTCCCTTTTGATTGGCTGAGACACAGCAATGGCGCCACTGGCTCCAGCTGCTGTCAAACTCAGTTAGCCAACGAAGAGAAAGTAGGGGCAGGATTCATATGTGGCTCTGTGTCACACAGAGCTGCAGCTCGGCTTGGGTGCCTACATAGGAAGCTGCTTGCTGTGGGGGCATTCGACAGGAGGGAGGGGACAGGAGCACCAAAGAGGGACGTTCCGTTCAGGTCCGCCTGTCCATTTCTTCAGGCGGACCTGAACGGACACTCCATGCAGCCCTATGGAGCGACGGATGTCAGCGGAGACATGTCCGCTCACACCCGTCACTCTCCAATCCTCTCCTGTAAAGTCTGACGGAGGAAAACCCTATTTTTCCATCCATCTGCGGATCGGATGACAGTCAGGCGGTCCGCTGTCATGCAATTTCCCATAGAGGAGAGCGGCACTCTCTGACAGATCTGTCTCTGCACAGTGAGCGGAGATGGATCTGTCCTCCATTGGCTCAGTGGATCGATCGCCGCTGAGAAAAATGGAGCCCGCTAATGGAGACAGCCATGTGAAGCCGACCTAAAATGTTTGTCATTTTTAAAGAAAAGGAAAAAAAGACACTTTAATCTTTATAATACTTTTTAATACTTTAGTATCACTTTAATGCATGTCTATGCAAATGTGTGTGTTTGTGTGTGTGTGACAAAACCAACAATCCAAGCACATGTGCACTGAGCTCAATACTCAGATTTTTGTGGCAATGCACCAAGAACAGGACTGAAACCTCAATATACAGTGCGCTGTGGAATACAAGTTGTGCATTGCAGCAATGAGAGCACAAGAGTAAAAAGCCATAAGGAAATAATGAGCTCTGCAGAATACGGCTAACCTTCGCTATCACACACAGGTCTAGCAGGAAGTTGGAAATGTCTGTTTAAACAGATCCGGATTCTACGCTTTCCTGTGACGGAAAGCAACCCAACTTTCACGCACAGCAAAGGCAGAGAAAGATCGTGGCCGGTCCTTGATCACCAACAATGCAAAGACGGACTGACAAGTTTCCAGATCTGAGGATTAAACAGAAATCTCACAAACAGTCCATCACTATCTAAACCTGAGCAGAACAGCCATCCTAAGCACAAGAGCATTTTCTTAAATCACATAACAAGCTATTTGCTTATAGCCAACAAACACATGGGAAAAGCGAAGTTTTGAGTAGTTATCTCTGAACCATTGTTCTCTTCATTGTGCAAACGCAGATAGTAATGCATCTTACAACAATGATTGCATGCTCCACTGAATACAATGTGTGTTCTGCTAAAAGGATCAAAAGTCTCATGGAAATTGCCCTTTAGGGTTTAAATGTTTTCTTGTTTGCATTCAGTAAGCTTTGTTAGACCATTTAAGCTAAGGAGATGCACCATTTTATTCAAAGATCTGAAAGTGTAAATGCAATTCACTTAGTGCTAATGGGTGGTAAAGTGCATCTGAAATCTCTACAATGGTTTCACATGAAAAAGAGAAAAAAAACGGTCATTCAGTAATGATGAGGGAATCAAAGGAATTTGCTGATTAAATACATGGAAATTTACACTTATTTCAGCATAAGATACACAGAGATAAAGCTCAGATGGGAATACAGGCGACCAAAAACATTAACCTTGTGGTTCAGAAAAGCAACTCAAATTTGATCATAAATATCAAATACTTGTCTTACAGCTCCCAATAAATCTTTATTGAAAACCAAGTGTTTTTTGTGCATTAAAGCGGAGGTTCCACCCAAAAGTGGAACTTCCGCTTTAAGGGAAGGTGACCACCTGACAGGTCACAATTGGCATGTCATTTTTTTGGGGGGCGCAGTGACTAAAACATTTTAGTCGACTAAAACAATTGAGATGACTAAAATAAGACTAAAACTGAAATGGCATTTTAGTCAAAAGACTATGACTAAAACTAAATTGAAATTTGACGTCAAAATTTAGGCCCCTTTCCCACGCACAGACTGTTCAGGTTCGCCTGTCAGTTTTTCAGGCGGACCTGAATGGACGCTCCATTCTCCTCTATGGAGCGACGGAGGTGACATGTCCGCTGACATCCAATCCGCTCCGATCTGCCAAATACAGACGGGTGGAAATCCTATTTTCCATCCGTCTGGCGGATCGGATGAACATGGACAGACGGTCTGTGTTCATCCGATCCCCCATAGAGGAAAGCGGAGCTCCGACAGGTCCGTTTCTGCACAGAGTGCAGAGCAGGTCCTATCATCCGCCGGCTCAGCGGGGATTAACGGATGGATCCCAGCTGAGCAGTGGAGCCCGTCCGCTCGTGTGAAAGGACCCTAAAACTGATCTGTAGTGCATGTTCATAACTCAACACCATAAATAACATTCGATTTTTCACTCCAGCTGTATATAATAGGATTGGAAACTGTATAAAATGCTTAAATCATGCATTACAATTTAATTGAACCGATTCGATTTTAGACAACGAAAATGAGATTTAGTCGACTAAAAAGTCCTGGAGATTTAGTTTGACTAAATACGACTAAAACAATTGCAGAAGACTAAAATGGGACTAAAACTAAAATGCCATTTTAGTCTTAAGACTAAAACTACATCAAAATTTGCTGCCAAAATTAACACTGGCGGGGACACCGTTTTCAAAGGGTACCCAGCTGCACTTCCTCTCCTGGCTCTGCGGCTCAGGAGCGAAGTTCGCCTTTCCCCCTCCCTCTAGGCGATCTTCTGGGACACGGGCACAAAGCACGACGCGGCTCGTGCATGTGCAGTGCACGCCCGGCTTTGAAGCCAAAGTCGGACGCCCCCACTTGTGATAATGCCGCTGCACAGAGGAGGGGGGAGAAGAGCGACGCGCTGGGCGGCAGCTTCGCTGGAGCCTGGGACAGGTGAGTGATTCTTATAGGGTGAAACTCAGCTTTAATATGGCGTAGGTGGAATCAGAGAGGACAGACACTAGCTTTCACTTTGTTCAGATGGCATGTGCATCCAAGGCTCTTTTTTTACTTTACAGGTATTAGCAATTACATTTGATGTATTTAATACTAATTTATAGTAATACTAAGCTTTTTTGTTATTTTCTTTGTGAATGTAATCAATCAGCATACTATTTCCCATCCTCATAGGGTTTCAGCAATAGGAGGATGTATACACATATACCACTGTGTATACGCCAACATGTGACATTGCTGGTGTGGTATCAGGAGAGATAGGACCAATCAGAGGTACTCCCCCTTTTGGCATAGGATGGTAGAGCCCGTCGTTTGGTCTGTTGAAATTGTTGTCGACTCTGGATTGAAATATGGAAACAGTATGATGCAGACTGAAAAGCAATATACTCTGCTGTGAAATAGGGGGAAAGCTACTGGGACCTCTCTCCTCCCCTCTTACTGTTCCCACCACTATGGCAAAGTTTATCTCTGATCAGCCGCTTTGAATTTACAGCAAGGCTAGAACCTGAAACACCTCCACATCATTTTCCTGACCGCTATATGACCATGAAACCTGCATCCTAAGAGTTTTGAAGGCGAAAACCCCTTGAAGTAAATATTTCTTTTGGATAAAGTAAGTTTAGGTACATGAATTGCATTCTGCTATAAGCCCCTGATGAAAGACTTGAACCTGAAACGCGTTGAGCTCTCTTCCTCTTTCATAGGATTGCAGAATGATGTGGAAGAACTTACACGCAGATGTGTGTGAGCCGGCTGTATCCGAATGGCTTATATTTTTAAACAGGATAGGTTTACATGATAATTGGCTTATTTTGACTATATCCATCACGGTTTTATATTTTGTACTTGTGACAAATAAATGTGGAGTTAATACTAATATTAAGATGTGATATTGTATATTTTTGGTTCCTCCACCTCTAAAGTCCCACCTATAGGGGTTCTCATCTTGGTACATATCTTTAGGGATTGGTGGCGGTGCCAAATTAACACTGCTCTCTTGCTGAATTTACACATAACATGTGACTCTATAGCCATGTGGACTGCGCACATAGCAAAAAAAAGGAGGAAATTAGGAGCTTAGAAGGTAAATGAAACTGAGCATGCTCCATAGAGGACACCAACTGGTCTACACAAGCTCAGGCTGCAGTGGGGGACACAGAGAAGATGGGAGGGACAGCTGAAGGCAGAATCAATCAGCTATATTTCAGTCTGCACAAAATTAATACTATAGTGGCTTTGCGAGTATGAACACTCTGGTATATGGCATGTAATGAGAGTTTTCCACAGTCTGCTTTGATTGATACTGTAATGTGATTGTAAACCCTAATTTTTTTGATTTAAACAAACACGCCAATACTTACCAGCTCTGTACAGAAGCAGAAGGTAAAAATGAAACCAAAGGAGATCGAGAGGGTTCAAAAACAGGGATAGGGCTAGATAGCTTTCCTTGTAAACTAGAAACCGCTTGGAGGAACAATCACATAAAACCAGATCAAAGTGCACAAGTTGTAGATGCCAAATCTAAATCATTCTCTAGCAGTTCTCTCAAATCGTTAACCAAAGTTCAAGCAAGGGTTAGGGCAACTGGCAGTGCTTACAAATAATGACCCAGGGCTCACATTGTTAATGTGGAGTATATTGCACCGTGTTCTCTTACAAGGAGGAGCAGGAATTGGACGGAAATGCCGGATGCCTGGGGCCAGCAGGTGACGCAGTCCAAGTTTATGGAAAAGTATACAATACAGACCAAGGACAACTTATACAAAGAAATCACCTGGAGGGCTCATGAGATTAGAAGGCCAAAGAATTTGGTTTGACATGCAGTAACAACTTTAAAAATATAAAACCCGAACGAGAAGAACTTTTAGTTTGTTAAACAAAACAAATTTCTCATTTTTCAATAAAACTTTTTCACCTCAATGTCAATTATTTCAGGATTAAAGTAGAATTATAGGCAAAACTCTCTCATGTTGGATAGAGTAAGGCCCCTTTTACATGGGTGCCTCCATCTTGCGGATTCTGCTTGCCGATCCTCGCTGAGCATGGGGATGACAGGTCCTGTCCAATCCACTGTGCAGAGCAGAGATGGACACAGTCCCGCTCTCCTCAATGGGGAAACGGACCATCTTGTCTGGATTTTGCAGGCAGGATCGAATTGGATGGCGGCGGGTGGACATGGGTCCACTGACATCCGCCACTCCATGGAGGAGACTGCAAGATCCGCCTACAAAACTGACAGGCAGACCTGATCAGAAAGCCCGTGTTAAAGGACCCCAAGGCTGCATTCACATCTCAGCGTATTGCATCACGGGCAGATTTGCCGTGAATCTGCCTGCGATTTGACAGCACTGATATGTGAATGGCAAAACACGGGACACATATTTGAGGTGCCATTCATTTCAAAATGCGGTGCAGGTCTGCCGAGATTGTTAGGCGATAAAGTGTGCTGCAATCGCGGCAACACGCATCACGGACAGGACGCTGAGATATGAATGCAACCTAAGGGAGGATTATCACTCTTGTAAGGTCCATTTTTGCCATCTGTGTCCCATTAGGGAAATTTACCTTCACTTCCTGTCCCATAGCCAAACAGGAAATGAGAGGAAATCCCTGCAAATTAAGGGAAATCCTTGGGGACCCCCATTTCACTTTCGATGCGAATGGTAAACTGGACAAATATTGAGGGTGAATATCCTTAATGGGAACACAGACAGCAATAAAAACTGACAGGTGTTCTAATCCTTTTTATTGTGGTTCTAAAGGAAGGTTTTTTTTTTACCTTCCTGCATCATATGCAAGAAGGTAAAAAAATAAAAATAAAAAAAATAAAAAAAAAAAACACACACCTTGTGTTCAGGAGGACTCTCCCTCCTCATTGGTAGAGACAGCCAGTGAGCCAATGAGAACAGAGAGGGGTGGGTCCGAGCTGCGCCTCTGTGTGTAAATGGACACACAGAGCAGCGTCTCGGGAGCGAGCCTGCTTGGGTGCCCCCATTGCAAGCTGCTTGCTATTGGGGGCACTCAAGAGACGGGAGGGGCCAGAATCGCCGGTGGAGGACCTGAGAGGTGGAGGATCGGGGCTGCACTGTGCAAAACCATTGCACAGAGCAGGTAAGTATAACATGTTAGTGATTTAAAAATTATATTATAATATATATATATATATATATATATATATATATATATATATATATATATACACATATACATACACACACACACACACCTTCAAGCCATGCCATCTTCCATTCTATTAAACATGACACACTGCAGAAGGCAGCACAGTGGCTTAGTGGTTAGCACGTCATGTTCCCCCTCTGCTTGTGTGGGTTTTTTTTTTTCCCAGTTTCCTCCCAAAACTCCAAATATATGCTGGTGGGTTTTTTGTCGCCTCTCTAAATAAAAGACTGGACCCTGCATTATATTCTATTGCCCAAGATGCCCACCTCACTATCTGCCCCAAGGTGCTTTCATTCCCCAGGGAGAAAAGCACTATAGAAATACAAATTATTATTATAATTGACTGGCCAATAAGGACACTCCGTGTGCCTGGGAATTGTAACTGGCTGGGCTTTGTTCTAAACTCAGTGGCATCAAACCCTATTAAAGTGAAACTAGTTTCAGAAGGGCACAAATAGAGGGTTAAAGTGTCATTAAAATGCATGACATTATATAGTATTGTGCTTTCTACAGCATGTTGCTTTCAGTCACTTCTTTCTTTCACAGGAACATTTTATAAGAGGGATCTTCAAAAAGTTTTTTTATATCTAAAGTGGTTGTAAATCCACTTAGTAATATCACGCAATCCCCCATCTGTCTTTCATAATACTAAGTGCCCTGTATATGTGTCTTATTAAAAATATGCTGTTCTATACCAGATTTCCTAGTACCGCTCGGCGCTCACGTGACCGGCCGTCTCACCCCTCTCCCGATCTGACAGCTAGAGTGGGAGGGGCCGAGAATCCCCCACTGACTCAGGAAAGGAGGAAAGAGCAGGCCGGTCACGTGAGCACCGGTCGGAAATCCGGTACAGAACAGCATATCTTTAATAAGACACATGGCAATTAGTATGAAAGACAGGAGATTGTGTGATTATTACATAGTTATTTCAGCAGCAGAAGGGGGGGGGCTCGGACACAGAGCTGACAGGCATGGGGGGGGGGGGGGGGGACACAGGAGAGCTGCAGATGACAGAGGCACGTAAACTGGCTATAGTGTCAGCGGCCATGATATACCATTGGTCAGTTTACGGGGGGGGGGGGGTTGGAGGGTCTAGTATAGCCAGGCAGGATCAGCCAGGTATTTCAGGTGATAGAAAGGGCCAAAATAGGCCCCTTTCACACAGGCGGATAGAATTCAGCTTTCAGCTGCAGAGAGATGACGTTATCTACCGCAGCTATACTGTGACAATGCTTTCCTATGGCCCCATTCACACTCTGCATTTAGCAACAGTTTTGTTAGACGATTTTGTATGATTAGAAAAAATGGATTTGACTGCGTCCAGGAACGACGCATTGCAGCTATCTGCACATAACTGCAGGTAAAAGCAGTGCACTGTGTCACCTGCGGATAGCAGCGGCAACAAGCAAAGAAAATCAACAGGAAGCACATCAGAAATGTCAAGAATGTTCCACTGCAGCTAAATGCAGCTGCATGTAAACGCAGCTAAACGCAATGTGCGACTGCAAGTGATCTTTGTGCCTGGAGTCTTGAAATTTCAAAATAACAAAACATGCTTTTAACAACGGCAGAACAGCCGCCCATGTGAAAGGGACCTTACACAGCACAAGCACTGTTCTGTACAACGCGCTTTAAAAGGAGCAGGATCCATTTTTATTTTATATTTTTTAGGGTAACAAACACTTTAATAGAGTTGCAAAAAAAATAACATTAATTGCCGAAACTTTTTGAAGAACCCTTGCATTTCTTAGCTACACTTCCTTTGCTACAGTGGCTCCTATGACTAGCGGTGTCCCTATGGAGCCACCGGAGTGTCTGCACAGAGAGGCTGGAGACTAAAGCTGGCCATAGATGGGTCATTTTTTTTGTTCAACAAGAAGCTTGATCGAAAAACAATGACACGATTCCCCCATTCACACATTCGAGGTGGATAGGGGAACCCTCCTTGCTGTGTCATTGTATTCTGACAAGGAGACTTCATCTTCAGAATACACAGATCAGCATCCCTTGTGAATTGGCTAAATTTTCATCCATCTATGGGCAGCTTAAGAGATGATCCACCTCCCAGCCCACCTGTAGTGAGTGACAGCGCAGTCATCATTGATCTTTACAACAGAAACACTTCTAAGAACAAGAAAATCAATGAAACATCATACATTTGTAAGGAGACCACAAGTGCTCATGAGACATGCAGCCCCGCTGATTATAGGGAGTTCCTTTCAAAATCTTACACCACTCAAATACCTACCAGTACAAGATCTGTCTGGGTGTCGATGGGTGTGATCTGCTTCCCTCTGTTCGCTGTGGCTCTGTGCTAGACAAAAGCATTAGGTTTCTCAATAGCCAATCGTTGCCTTCACATCAGTATATCGCTTTGGTGAACTGGCAGAATCAGAGCCAGCAACCAGTGAGACCCAGACAGGACTCACACTGACAGGTTATTATTTCACCAGATTTTGTTTGTTCTATTGAACCGGCAACACACCTTAATCTTTAGGCATAGTCCACCTTTTGCAAAAAAAAAAAAAAAGTAAAAGCAGAAATATTGATCTACTAATCAATGTGCATTTAGGCCTGGTTCACAGCTATGCATTTGTTAGTGCATTTTCAGTTTTGCAGAGACACACTTCAGTCCATTTAACATGATTTCCAATGGATCACGTTCATATCTGTGCATTTTACGGAAAGGGCCAGGGACTTTTTTCTGGTTTTTGGTTCCATAGACTTCAATGGAGCAAAAGCGTGTATTGAAAAATGCAAAATGCACCTAGAATATGCATAGGGGTGAACCAGGCCTTATTACTTTTTTTGCACTGGGTCCTGCAGAGCATTACACCTGTGATCAGTGTGGTGCAATACACAGGTTCCGCTCCCCCTCAGTGTAGACCACCAGCTTCAGATCTGTATAAAAGTACGAGCCTGCCTGGAAGAAGTGCCACTGAACTACAGAGCAATGACGGAAGAGAGATCCCTGGGTCACTCCACACATCTTGAATCTGCTGCTGTGGCAGACAGGACTTGTAGTATGTTTGGCAAGCATTGGAAGATGTGGCTGTAATATGCTAAATTCAAAAGAAAGCAGGATTCTTTGACGAAAATGCACCCCTCAAATTATGTAAGGGGGGGTGTTAAATAAATAAAGTGCATCAGAAGCCAACCCCCCCCCCCCGCCCCACCCCCATTTTTTGATAAAGTAGGAAATCATTAAAACTTCTTCTTCACTTTCTATCCTGTATACACAGCAGGAAGTGAAAAAGAAATCTCTCAGAAGTAATGGAAACCTCTCCTAAACAACTGTCACCAGAACAAGCGTCCCCATCACCTTGTGTTCCAATACTTTTTTGAATTATTCCTCACTTTTAGCCCTTGTCCTTGTACAGTACCCCTGCTGGATCAATGGAACAAATGTTACTTTTGTAATATCCATGTCCATTCAGTTTTATTTTCCCCTCACTGAGCTGAAACGGACCCATGTTAGCTCTATGAGCAGACAAAATGTAAACAGATGTGATTCCATTTACATCATTTCATCTGTGATCGATCACGTTTAGGCCAAAAAAATAAAAATGTGGAGACTTTTTAAGGCCCCTTTCACACCAGCTTTCTGTTCAGGTTCACCTGTCAGTTTTTCAGCCGGACCTGATCGGACCCTCCATTCACCTCTATGGAGCGACGGATGTCAGCGGTGACATGTCCACTGACACATGCAGCTGTCCGACGAATGGTGGTCCTATTTTTCCCATCCATCTGGTGGATCAGATCGGATGAAAAACGGACAGACGGTCCGTTTTCACCCAATTTTCCCATAGAGGAGAGTGGGGCTCTGACAGGTCCATCTCAGCACAGTGAGACTCACCCGTCATCCGCCTGCTCAGCGGGGATCAGGGGGACCGATCCCCTGCTGAGCAAGCGGAGTCCGTCAAACGGACAAGCCTGTGTGAAAGGGCCCTTAGGGTTTTTTGGATCTAGATGGACTCCAAGATAGTCAGGTGTAAATGGAGGTTACCCATTTACATCCTCCTGCCCATAGACTAACATGGGTCTATTCAAATCCTCCTGAAAAACAGATACAGATCTGATCAGAATGCCCATATGAAAAGGGATCATTATCTGCGCTTAGATCCATAATTTATAGGGATCTGAATGCAGTACTATTATATGGTGTGAGCCTATGTACACTGGTCCTTAGAGCATAGCTGAGCAAGTCAAAAGTGCACAAGGACCATATTTTATGCTGTGTGAATGCAAATGTTTGAGCTACGGTTTACATGTGCCTGGCATCCACAAACCCTATTTGCCACTCAAGGCTAATATACCAACGTATAACCCACCAGCCTCCAGTCATTCATGAATAACTGCTGAGGTCACTCTACAACATTGTCCCATGAATGACTCATTTAGGGCTCACATATAAACATCAATAGCAAGGCACAGGCGCTGCTGATCACAGAATGTTGATATGTCAGCCCTGAGCAGCGGTGGTGGCCAACAGCGTAGTGAATGCATGTTAGGCCCCTTTCACACTTGTGCGACCCGGTTTTACTGCAATTTTTTGCTGCGATTTTGGATCAGTACGACTTTGGTCCTACTTTGTTGCAACTTTGGCTCAATGAGAACATATTACAAAGTCGTACAGAAATCGCATTTATATTATTCAGGTGCGATTTGCATGAGACTTTGAGGGTTTAACATTGAAGTCTATGGACCTCAAGTTGCATCAAAGTTGGACCAAAGTAATGCAGGGACTACTTTGAAGTCAGCACGACTGGAAAGTCATACAGATATGAACGTTACTTATTGGAAATAATGGGGAATGACTTGTCATGCGACTTTGCAGTTCCAAATCACAGGACAACTCGCACAAGTCTGAAAGGGGTCTTACTGTAGCACAAACATTACATGTGTACATTGTATGGAAAGGTTTTCCAGCAAGATTGTGTTGCCTGTAAAGTCAGAAAAGGTGAATCTCCCAATTTGGGATGCAAACCATATTCCAACAATAATAAAAAAAAAAAATAATAAAGTTCTGCTTTTAGATACACTTTAAAATGAGTTATGATTTTAGGAACACTTTTTTCCCCATGTAGAATGTAGCAGGAATGCATCACTGCAGTCCCCAAGAAACAAAAGAAACCCTGGATGACTCAGCCCTCTTACTGATGGAATGTCAGTTTGGGGCGAGTAAACTGAATGAGTAACTAGAAGTTTTCTTTTGTGGCTATTCACTAAAAATAATAATTTATGCATTGAGTTCCAGGATTTTATTTATACACAGACAGACCCACCAGTAACACAGTGAATACAAATAAATAGCTAAAGCACTGCATCAGACAATTGCTGGACCCAGCAGAATGAACAGAAGAATGCCAGAAGGATAACCTGCTGATAACCTCTGCTTCTCCCATTATGTGACAGGTTTACAGCGAGGATTTACACCGCTGAACATTGCGCAGCTTTATAAAATCATTTTAAAAAGACAAAACTATCCAAATCCAACAAATCAGCGATGCTTGAAAACAACAGACATATAGTAAGAACATTTGAGTATTTTCATCTGTTTTCTATCGTTCTGTATTTTTTCTCCTTGTAACGCTGCACTGACTTTGTATCCAAAAAGCAAAGTGGGAGGTGAAAACACTTGTATGGGCTAGGTCCTAGGAGGATAGAGTGGAGATATTTAAATTCAGACTGCATTGCCAGTTTGAAATTGTGCGAGTTCAGCTGAACTCGCACTATTTCTAACTCGCATTCAGTGTGAACCAAGACTTAAGCAGAGTCTGCCCCGTGTGAAAGGGGCCTCACTGTTCACAGGTATCTGTGCATGCAGTGGCTACCTGAGCTTAAAGTGTTACTAAACCCACAACAGTAAAATCAGTCTGTATATGCAGTAAATTATGCTTGTTATATTCACTGTGGAACCTAAGGGGTTAATCCTCTGCATTGTGTAAAAATGCAGTTTGCTCCTGTCTTCTCTGATCTCCCGTTCTTCCATAGTCCCCAATCCATCTGCTGATAGTACAGAGCCTTGGGGCAATCTGCACATGATCAGTCTGGTGTGTATTGCTAAAGAGGTTTTTTTTTCCTTGGGAGTTTGCATGTGATTGGCACAGGGCCAAACAGCAATGTCCAGACAGGGTCAGGGGTGCTGCAGCATCATAGGACAGTCAGAGTAGAGTGAAAACTCCTCTTATAAGCTTAAACTATACACGGATAGAAGTTACAAAACTGCTATATACTGCTGATGAGAAAAAGGTATTTAGCAGTTTATATTTTCTAAACCTATTGCATTTCCATGTTCTGTGTACTGTGGGAGAGCAGATATAGTGAATGCAGGGTCCTGGGTTTAGTAACACTTTATGGACGGATGTCTGACCCAGAATGCATCTTTCTTCACCCAGAAGCGATCATCTGCTCCTAATGGCAGGTAACCACGGTATGTGCGTTTGCCCACAAACAACCACAGATGCCGTCAGTTTCTTATTTACACAGGCAGAGCAGTCCCAGCTAAAACGCCAACACCGGTGAATTCGCTGACCAACTCTGATTGCCATGTGAATGAGGCCCCAATTGTAAACAACAGGAGGTGGCATACACCTTCTGAGATGTAAACCATTTATAACCCAGCAGATTTTGAGCTATTTCCAGGAGTTTATACTGAAGACAAGTTCTGCTTACATATTGTTCCCCCTTATAATATGCACAATTTCAGATAAACAGGTTTGACATGTTAAATATGTGCAAGACAGTTCAATCAACTGGTAATAAAAAAAAACGTGCGTGTCAGTAGCAATTAATATTTAAGCATTCAGATAAGGATCAAGGCTACACAGATGTCCAAGCCAGACGTTCTGCATGGTGCAGGTACTTGAAAAACAAAAGCTGCCTCCATTTACATCACAAAGCCAGTAACCAGATCCCACGATATTTACTTTCTGTGTAGCAACCAAGCAAAAGAAGAGAATAGGGGCAAGAACAAGATACCATCATTGCAAACACACCCCTCCTTCAAGGCAAAAAAGAATAGAAAATCCATTATTTTCCATGGTTTCCTAGGCTGAAGCTATAGAACTTTTGCAGGGTTTGGAAGTGATTATTCAAACATTCATATCATAACAGAAAATAAGTCACCAATCAGTAACAACAGCAAGGCAATAAAGCAATAAAAGTAATTCCTTATGCAGAAAAGTGGACAAAACTTCTGAACAACGTATACATCATATAGGCACCTGAACAAGGCACTTACCGGCATCATTTTGGGTCCGTACCGCATTTACGCTGAGGAAGGAGGCAGAGCCCAGGAGGGAAAGTTCTACGGATCAGGATCCCACTGCTCAGTCTAAACACAATCAAAGGATTTCGGATGGGGGTAGGGACCTGCGAATAGATTAACAAGAATGCCCGGTACTTAGAATCTGCAAGGAAAGTTCCTTTCTTTCTAGAAGCCTGTACAATGTGTTCATTGTCTCCATACCTAACAACACTATCTGACTGCACTCTTCTAAAGAACTCGTCTACATAACACATTATTGCATCACCTTCTCTGATAGGCTTGTAATAAACTGCTGCCCCCTTCCCCTCCAATCCTAGTGCAGCCTGGATTCTCTTGGCTTAGCATGAACCCCCAAATTCTGCACACAGACATTTATCACCTCTCTCCCCCCACGGTGATTAGTCAGGGATGCCGGATACCCAAAATCAGATATAAAAAAACGTCTAGTCTTTTCCTCCTATCATCTGTACACCGTACCCTGGCAACCCTCCTGCCCACCGCAATCTGCATCCAGCAAACCCACAGCCTAGAGGTGGACAATTAATTGCAGAATTAAGGAGGCAGCGATTCCAGCCAGCGTTTTGTAGCAGCCAGGTTATCTAAATTCCTATCCACAACCATGTCTAAAAGGCTGAAGAAATGAGATGCAGGATGAAATGTAAGCACACGCCTTGGCTTCTATCCAATGCAGGCTTACTGTATATCCAGCCACCTGTCTCCTCCCTGAGATCGCTTTCAGTAGATCCACCTTATATTCTGGTGACCGTCTCCTACATCCTCCACACCAGCCTCCTCCTGACACGCCACCATCCATGATGTCACTTCTACCACCCTTCTGATGACTACTACCCCCCACATTACCACCCAACACCCATCTGCTCCTGGTATGAGCTTCTCACACACATATCTATAAATGCCAATACCCACTTCTCCTTGTACGTGTACCCACCTACATGTTCCAACACCTACCTACGCCTGTCATCTGGTCCCCCTCCAGAAAAATGTGTGCTTAAAGAGGAAGTAAACTTCCCTCTAATGTTTGTACCTATAGGTAAGCCTATAATAAGACTAACCTATATGTACTGTAAATATCTCCTGAACTTGCACCGTTTAGGAGATATTTACTATATACTGCACCGATGAGGTCAGCTGCGCATGCGCTCTGAAGGAATGGCTGCCCATGCCGTTTCTTGAGAAGCCTGTGCCGTGACCAGTGGCTCCTGTGCACGTGGCTCTGGCCAATCACAGCACCGGAGTCCGCAGACCCAGAAGGAAGACGGGTGAAGATGGATGTGGCCTCGAGCAGGGACGATGAGGGATTCGTTGGCAGGTTTCACATAATGTGCTAGTATGTGCTGCATACTAGCACATCATATGCCTTTAACAAAGCAAAAAAAAGAAGGACTTTACTTCCTCTTTAGGCTGGGTTCACACCTGTTTTCAATGTGTCAGGTTCACATAGGTGCGTGCATTCGGACTCCACATTGCACAGAAAACATGTGCGTTTTCTGTGCAATGCAGTGCGAATTTCCAGCCTATTAAGTTCAATGGGAATGCATCTGCTCCGCAGATGTGTTCCTCACTGAACAGGGATCTTTCCCCCCTGCTCCCCCTCCAACCCCGGGCAGCTGCTGAGCTGTGAGAACAGACAGGAGCCACCGAACCGCGGCTCCGTTCGTTCTCAGCAGCAAACAGGCTGGAATTCGCGCCGGACTGGTGTGAATGCAGCCTTAAGCCCAGGTTCACACTGACAGCGGGAATGAAATTGTGCGAGTTCAGCTTTCATTCCCGCTTGTCAGTTCTGACTTCGGTGGCGATTTCACAGACATCTGTGCGGGTTGCTGCACAGATGCCTATGGAAATAGCACCCCGAAGTCACCAAAAGTAGTACAGAAACTACCTTTGGGAATTGACATGTCAAATCGCACCAATGTGAACCTGGGCTAAAGCTGGATACACACTATACAACTTTTGTTGTTTGATTTCCTTTAGATTTACCAAAACCATGTAGTGCAAGGGACTGCCTGATTGCGTACAAATTGAAAGTGTTTAGGTTTGACCTCCTATTATATGATTTTGGTAAATCTAAAGGAAAACGTCTAAAAGGAAATTGTATAATGCGCATCCAGCTTTAGGCTCCATGCACACTAGCGTTTTTCAAGCTGTTATTAACTGTTTTTTTTTCTGCTCCTAGAAGCTAAATAGTGTTATTCTATGCGTCCATGCACACTACTTTGGGCTGTTAGCATTATTTAAGCTTCAGCGTCTAGGAGCAGAAAAAAATAATTTTTGTAGGGTTTCTTGAAGCAGCAAAAACGCTCCTAAAGGCTGCTAAAAGCATTTTTGGAGGATTTTTATTTTCCCTTTAATGCAAAAATGCTAATGAAACGCTAATGTTCCTAAAACGCTACTACAAAAGACGATTGCTAGCAGTTTTTTTAGCTTAAAAAAAATGCTAGTGTGCATGGAACCTTAGTCCTAATTCCTTGTCCTTGCAGCAACTCCCACCCATCACAAAGTCCTGACTCACAAGTCCCATCATCTCTCTACTGTCACTATACTCCCCCTCCGTATACACAGCCTCAACGCTGGCACACCATACAGCTAAGAGCATCCCACTGAAGTTTCACCTGTTTCATTGTTGTGATAGAAATGGAAATTGATAGATTATCCAAGTATCACCCCTCCCCCTACACATCTGAAGGTTCTGACACCCCTCTGTCACCTGGTCACACTTCCTGACAATATAAGCAAGCCTATTCCACCTAGTAATTATCTCCAACTCAACTGTAAACTCCCCTATAGTTCCTGACACCTTCCCCTCTCTAAGTAACTATCACTGCACACACACACCTACCTACTATCGGGGGGGGGGGGGGGGGGGGGGGGGGGGG
>BLSH010005047.1:661504-681701 GCA_018402905.1 Glandirana rugosa
GGGGTCGGTGTGTAAGGTCCACCTACATCCATCTCTTTTATTACCCCCATACACACACCTATCAGATCTGACTACCCTCGCCATTCTATTACACCCTACACACATACCCATCAGACCTGAAATCCCTCTCTCCTATGCACCCCACCCCCAAATACCTATCAGACCTGACATCCCCCTTCTTTTCGATCTCCACCACCTATCAGACCTGAGATCTGTCTCTCACACCTGATAGACTTCATGAAATGGCTTGTTGGACATTTTTGCTTCAACCAGCGCATGCAGTGAACTGATCCGTGGCGGGGAGTCCCGCTGTCAGGATACACTGACGCAGCAGGAGGAGTTCCTCCATCCACCTGGAATGTGTGGCTGGGGAAATCGGTTCAGTTTTGATGCTCAGCCAGCTGGAGGAACAAATAAATAAACTGAACCATGTATGGCAAGGTTTAAGCCAAGTACAAGCCGAATGCCGGGTGACATCCACGGGTTCAATAAAAAAAAAAAAAAAAAAAAAAAAAAATCGGCCAACATTCGGTTTGTGTGCATGGCGGTGGGTCCAACAGAAACCGGCCGTTCTTCCAGCTTCTGCCAGACCAGCATGCAGGGAAACCAGCAGCTGACCGTCTCCCGATCAGAGCGCTGACCGGAGTGTTCAGGCCGTCCCTCTGTCAGAACAAAATAGCTCAGCAGATCACTGTACTAACATTGGATAGTTAGTACAGCTGCTCCTCCTGGGTTTTCAGTTTCTTTTTTCGTTCAACCCAAACTGATAATGTGTACAAGGCGTTAGTCTTGATAACTCTTAGTATCACCCCAATTATAAGTTGCCCCTCTCTCTCTCTGGGTCATGTCAGATGGGCAACTTCACAGAGATGAAACGCAGCTATGGCCAACGCCAGAGACTCATACATAGAGATCTGATAAAGGAGTCGCTGGTGAATTGCAGATGCTGCAAGTGAAATGAAAGAAGTGCTGGAGCACTGGGGGGGTTCCGCTGCGCAGAACAATGCCACAGAGGTGAGTGCAGGTGAGTGATCGCTGTAATAAAACGCTGCTGCAACCCAAACATTGAGCTACAGATCACCGAGGAATGGCAGAGGTATCAATTCCATAGGGGATTAACAATTTCCTTGGTGCTGTCTGCCCTCACGGTGTAAAGCGCTGCGCAAACTGTCAGCCCTATACAAATCCTGCATAATAATAATAATAATAATAATAATAATAATAATAATAATAGGGATCGCTGAGAAGAAGTCACCCATCATATATGACCCTAATGCCACCCCTTAAAATAATAACCCCCACCCACCCACACACATAGTGGTGCCCCCTCCCTGGTAACTCTGCTGACACCCCCCAGTCTCTGGCACTGCTCTCCAGCGCCCCACCCTGTACAGCAAAGAGATGACACCCGGCTCGTTCCCTCACCTCTCTATAGGGGGACTGGGGGAGGGGGTTCCAGTTCCTATGGACGGTCACCCACCCTCCGCGGTGTCCTGCGTCTCCCGGTACGGCTCCGTCTCCCTGGAACTCCGGCTTTGTCTGGCGGAGGTGGGCGGTGCCTCTATGGAGTAAAGAGGAGATACTGCCCCGCCCCCTCAACCACTCCTCCTCCCTCTCAGAAGCGGCCGCCCCTTTTCCCTTAGTATTTCATCTTAGAGAGCCTCCAGTCACTCCGCCCCCCTTCATATCACGTGTCCGGTTAGGTGTCGCCCGTGTGTGGCAAGGTACGGCGAGCGCAGTGCGGGGATCTAAGGTCGTCCTACGGATGGGAAGAGTTTAGGAAAAAGTAAAATGGCCGCCGCCCATTCCTGGGAAACAACACAAGTTTCCATGGTAACAACAGGTGTCACTCACCCCGCTGAGCTGAAGAGATCTCCAATCCAACCTGCAATGTCCCATTGCTTCACCCCGCTGATCCCCATAGCACCTCTGACCATGGCTACTAAATAAAAGCTTTATCTTACCTTTCCGGAGAGAAGGCGCTGGGGCGAGTTCTGCTGGAAAAAGTCTCTTTTTTTTTTTTCTTTTTTTACATAACAGACATGTTGTACTTCCCTGCTCTGTGTATTGGTTTACACAGAGCAGCCCGGATCCTCCTCTTCTGTGCTCCTGGCCACTCCCTCCTATCGAGTGTCCCCATGGAGTCCCTCCTTACATCAGTGTCCCCAGAGCCCGTCCTTACATCAGTGTCCCCATGGAGTCCCTCCTTACATCAGTGTCCCCAGTGGAGTCCCTCCTTACATTGGGTGTCCCCATGGAGTCCCTCCTTACATCAGTGTCCCCAAGGAGCCCCTCCTTACATCAGTGTCCCCATGAAGTCCCTCCTTACATCAGTGACCCCAATGGAGTCCCTCCTTACATCAGTGTCCCCATGGAGTCCCTCCTTACATCAGTGTCCCCAGTGGAGTCCCTTCTTACATCAGTGTCCCCATGGAGTCCCTCCTTACATCAGTGTCCCCATGGAGTCCCTCCTTACATCAGTGTCCCCAAGGAGCCCCTCCTTGCATCAGTGTCCCCAGCGGAGTCCCTCCTTACATCAGTGTCCCCATGCAGTCCCTCCTTACATCAGTGTCCCCAGTGGAGTCCCTCCTTACATCAGTGTCCCCAGCGGAATACCTCCTTACATCAGTGTCCCAATGGAGTCCCTCCTTACATCAGTGTCCCCAGTGGAGTCCCTCCTTACATCAGTGTCCCCATGGAGTCCCTCCTTACATCAGTGTCCCCATGGAGTCCCTCCTTACATCAGTGTCCCCAGTGGAGTCCCTCCTTACATCAGTGTCCCCATGGAGTCCCTCCTTACATCAGTGTCCCCATGGAGTCCCTCCTTACATCAGTGTCCTCATGGAGTCCCTGCTTACATCAGTGTCCCCAGCGGAGTCCCTCCTTACATCAGTGTCCCCATGGAGTCCCTCCTTACATCAGTGTCCCCATGGAGTCCCTCCTTACATCAGTGTCCCCAATGGAGTCCCTCCTTTCATCAGTGTCCCCAATGGAGTCCCTCCTTTCATCAGTGTCCCCAGCGGATCCCCTCCTTTCATCAGTGTCCCCAATGGAGTCCCTCCTTTCATCAGTGTCCCCAATGGAGTCCCTCCTTTCATCAGTGTCCCCAATGGAGTCCCTCCTTACATCAGTGTCCCCAGCGGATCCCCTCCTTTCATCAGTGTCCCCAATGGAGTCCCTCCTTTCATCAGTGTCCCCAATGGAGTCCCTCCTTTCATCAGTGTCCCCAATGGAGTCCCTCCTTACATCAGTGTCCCCAGCGGAGTCCCTCCTTACATCAGTGTCCCCAGCGGAGCCCCTCCTTACATCAGTGTCCTCATGGTGTCCCTGCTTACATCAGTGTCCCCAGCGGAGCCCCTCCTTACATCAGTGTCCCCATGGAGTCCTTCCTTACATCAGTGTCCCCAATGGAGTCCGTCCTTTCATCAGTGTCCCCAATGGAGTTCCTCCTTACATCAGTGTCCCCATGGAGTCCCTCCTTACATCAGTGTCCCCAATGGAGTCCCTCCTTTCATCAGTGTCCCCAGTGGAGCCCTTCCTTACATCAGTGTCCCCAGCGGAGTCCCTCCTTACATCAGTGTCCCCATGGAGTCCCTCCTTACATCAGTGTCCCCAAGGAGTCTCTCCTTACATCAGTGTCCCCATGGAGTCCCTCCTTATATCAGTGTCCCCAGCGGAGTCCCTCCTTACATCAGTGTCCCCATGGAGTCCCTCCTTACATCAGTGTCCCCAGCAGAATCCCTCCTTACATCAGTGTCCCCATGGAGTCCCTCCTTACATCAGTGTCCCTATGGAGTCCCTCCTTTCATCAGTGTCCCCAGCGGAGTCCCTCACATCAGTGTCCCCAGCGGAGTCCCTTCTTACATCAGTGTCCCCAGTGGAGTCCCTCCTTACATGAGTGTCCCCAGTGAAGTCCCTCCTTACATCAGTGTCCCCAGCGGAGTCCCTCCTTACATCAGTGTCCCCAGCAGAGACCCTCCTTACATCAGTGTCCCCAGCGGAGTCCCTCCTTACATCAGTGCCTCCAGCGGAGTCCCTCCTTACATCAGTGTCCCCAGCGAAGTCCTTCCTTACATCAGTGTCCCCTGCGGAGTCCCTCCTTACATCAGTGTCCCTAGTGAAGTCCCTCCTTACATCAGTGTCTCCAGTGAAGTCCCTCCTTACATCAGTGTCTCCAGTGGAGTCCCTCCTTACATCAGTGTCCCCAGTGGAGTACCTCCTTACATCAGTGTCCCCAGTGGAGTACCTCCTTACATCAGTGTCCCCAGTGGAGTCCCTCCTTACATCAGTGTCCCCAGTCAGGAGTCCCTCCTTACATCAGTGTCCCCAGTCAGGAGTCCCTCCTTACATCAGTGTCCCCAGCCGAGCCCCGGTGATTTCATCACTCTCCGCGCCATTTACAGAAGACCAGCGAGCTTGTGGAGGCCGAGAAGGGAAGGACCAAGAGACAGAGCCTGGGTTCAACCTCAAGATAGCTCTGGTTTTCTGTAAAATGGCGGCTGGCGGAGACAATTCACTAGTGTCGGCCGTGGACCTCTAGTGGCGGCGACAAAAAAAACCGGGAAAATGCAGATTTCCCAGGAAACGTTAAGACCGGGACTAAGGTCTAAATCCCGTGCATGTCCCGGGAAATTAGGGATTGTTGGCAGCTATATGATAGAAGTCACACGACTGCTATATACTTAGGGTTGCCACTGTGCCACCTGGACAGCACAGGATTGTCATGTGTCCAGGTCTCCTTCCGCCTGGAACCCGGACATATGATCCAGACTGCACTGTGGCTCTGTGCTCTATCTGCTTAGCTGGTGGAGGAAAATGAGCAGTTAATGTTATCGGGAACAAGTTCTTATCATCAGTATTATTCAGCAGTTCTGACAATTTAATTCCAACTCAACTTCTATACAGACCCAGCCCCAGCAATCCTTGTGCTGTGGTTCCAGCAATTACATTGCCCTTGATTTATTTTAGGGACTCAGATTAGATTGTCAGAACTTCTGAATAAAGATAAGAACTTACTTCTGATAACATTAACTAGTCATGTCCCTCCACCAGCGACCAGCTGAGCAGCTGGAGTGCAGAGCCACAGTCTGGACCACCACAGGAGGTAAACACTTGGAGCCCAGAGGGTTAAATAGTATTCCTTCCCCTGGCCCCAGCAGAGCAGAAGGTTTTTGGAATTGCTGCAGAGAAAAGGTTACTCAGCAATAGTTCTGTTCCTGTCCCCAGTTCCCTGGTGACTTCACCAGTGCCGGACTGGCCCACCAGGATACCCGGAATTTTCCCGGTGGGCCAGCCGCCCTGGGGCAGCTTTGAGGGAAGCGGCGCCTGAAAATAATGTCTGCGGGGCCGGGAAAGTGCGCAGGCGCAGACCTCACTGAGCGTCACTGGTTTGTCACTGCTTTATGAAAATAGCCGAGCGTGTACGGGCTTTCCCAAGCCTGGCTAGCTTCGGAACGGGCTCGGGAAAGTCCGTACACGCTCAGCTAGTTTTGGGAAGGCGAGCGCATGCGCAGTAACATGATAGTGCCGGGTGGCGCCATTTTTAAAAGTAAAGCTGTAGCGATCAGTTTTGTTACAGCCCGGCCAGGTAAGACTGGACCTGTCCCCTCCGCAGCCTCTGACCTCTCCTGACCCCCCTACAGCCTCTGACCTCTCCTGCCCCCCCTGCAGCCTCTAACCTCCGCAGCCTCTGACCTTTCCTGGCCCCCTTGCAGCCTCTGGCCTCTCCTGGTCCCCCTGCAGCTTCTGACCTCTCCTGTATTATCCCCCAGCCTGACCTTTCCTGTCCCCTCCACAGCCTCTAACCTCCGCAGCCTCTGACCTCTCCTGTCCCCTCCGCAGCCTCTGACCTCCACAGCCTCTGACCTCTTCCATCCCCTCTGCAGCCTCTGACCTCTCCCATACCCTCCTCAGCCTCAGACCTCTCCCATCCCATCCGCAGCTTATGACCTCCGCAGCCTCTGACCTCTCCTGTACCATCCCACAGCTTCTGGCTTCTCCAATACCATCCTCCAGCCTCTGACCTCTCCTGTACCATACGCAGCCTCTGACCTCTCCTGTACCATCTGCAGCCTCTGGCCTCTCCTGTACCATCCACAGCCTGTGATCTCTCCTGTACCATCCCCCAGCCTCTGACCTCTCCTGTACCATCCACAGCCTCTGACCTCTCCTGTACCATCCCCAGCCTGTGATCTCTCCTGTACCATCCCCCAGCCTCTGACCTCTCCTGTACCATCCACAGCCTCTGACCTCTCCTGCACCATCCCCAGCCTGTGACCTCTCCTGCACCATCCCCAGCCTGTGACCTCTCCTGCACCATCCCCAGCCTGTGATCTCTCCTGTACCATCCCCCAGCCTCTGACCTCTCCTGCACCATCCCCAGCCTGTGACCTCTCCTGCACCATCCCCAGCCTGTGATCTCTCCTGTACCATCCCCCAGCCTCTGACCTCTCCTGTACCATCCACAGCCTCTGACCTTTCCTGTACCATCCCCCAGCCTCTGACCTCTCCTGTACCACCCGCGGCCTCTGGCATCTCCTGGACCATCCTCAGCCTCTGACCATCTCATGTATCCTGTCTGCAGTCTCTGACCATCTCATGTATCATGTCTGCAGCCTCTGACCATCTCTTGTATTATGTCTGCAGTCTCTGACCATCTCCTGTATTATGTTTGCAGCCTCTAACCATCTCTTGTCTTTTATCATGTCTGCAGTCTCTGAGGGGGGATTCTGGAGAGCAGTCAAGATTGGGAGTGCTGCCGGGATGGGGGTTATGGGAGGAGTCAGCCATGTGTGGACTGCTGGAGAGGAGACTATGGGATAAAACCAGAGCCACTGAGCTGGAGCCGACTGACTGAGCCCTGCATGGTGCACCTGAGAGGAGGTCACTGACAGCGCCACCAGGCCAGTCTGAGGGGGGGGGGGCTCAGTGATGTAAGGGGGGAGTGAATACAATAATGTAAGGGGGCTCTGGTATAAAGGTTTCCCCCTTATATCAGTATCCCCCTTACCTCAGGGTTTTCCTTCTGCGGAAGGTGTTCTCTGGTCACCTGAGTCCTCCCCACGTTCTCAGAGTTCCCCTTTACATCAGAGTCTGCAGGATTCCCCCTTACAGTGCAAGGGGGAACTCTGCAAACTCTGAAGTAAAGGGCAATGCTGCAGAGCCTGATGTAAGTGGGAACTCTGATGTAAAGGGGAATGCAGTGGACTCTGATATAAGGGAGGTCTCTGGTCAACAGAGCCCCCTTATATCAAAGTCCCCCCTTAGATCATGATCTGCAATGTTCACCTTTATGTTAGAGTTTCCTTGCACTGTAAGGGGGATTCCCGCAGACTCTGATATATGGGGGTTATTTTACCCTGACCGTCATTTAAATGGCAAAATATGTTTTTTTGAATTTTGCTAATAGCACTAACTACATGTTTATAGCTTAAATATTGATATTTGTACTGAAAACGGCCATTTTATAATACACTCTTCAAATATATTTTAACATGCATGGTTTTCCCTTTTGTGAACAAAAAATAATGACGTTATGCTGTTGGGCTGGTATAAAAATGCTATGGGGCTGGTACGAAATTATTTCCAGGGCTGGTTTTTATTCTAAATCTGGCCCTGGACCTCACAGAATATATTGGAATGGCTGAACTGCCTTAGCCCAGGTTCACACTTGTGCGATCTCAGACATCGCATGTGAATTCGCACCCGCACTGCTGTGCCGATCGCATGCAATGTCTGTGCAATGCAAGTTCAGCCAGTCATATGGTTGTATGGCTGGCTGAAGTTGCATTAGATTCGCAGGAAAATAGTGCAGGGACTTTATTTTCCTCGCACTGGAATCAGATTGCATGGGTGTTGTCACGCGAATTCACACTGCGATCTGTGAACGGACCTGGGGGTGTCACTAACATTGTAATGACACCCACAGCGGTTTGCCGAGGTCAGTGTGAACTGCCCGAGGGAGAGATGCGATGTGGGAACCGGAGCTGTAATCGCACTGTTTCCCACATTGCTCAGGGCTCATTTACACATGTGGTGCCCTCTAAAGAGCAATCCATGTTTGGATTTCTCTTCAGAGGGCATTTGACAGGCAGTGAGGACGTGTTATATCACCTCCTCACCACCAGTTTAAACCCCATAGCAGCATCCCACAACTGAATGCATTGCACACGGATGCGGGAAACCCCCATTCACTTGGATGGGCCACATTTGTCAGGCATTGCTGTTCGCTGAACCCAACAGTGCAATTTTTGTGATGTAAAACATTTTGGGTATTGCATGTGAACATCCCCCTCTACTGCCTTTGCAGCTTAAGAGGAACAGTAAAAACACAGCTCAACCTCTATTTTTTGACTGTCCCCCAACCACAAGTGTAAGCGAAGTCGCAGAGCACTCTGAAGAGTAATCCACAGTGGATCATTTTTTAGAAGTATTTGACAGGTGGTGAAGAAGTGTTGTTTTCTCATCACCACCTGTTTTTAACCCCTAAAATCCCATGCCACTGTGCTGTAGCCATGTGCATTGCACGCAGTTGCTGCATAACCCAATTCAGTTTGCCCCTGGACAGCATTTCACCTCTGCAGCACAGCGATGGCCGGGTGTTCCTGGGCGACCGGCCACAAGGTACTCACACAAGTGTATGGTTTTAACCGCATTGTATGGTGGCACGAGGAATTTTATTATCTTTCATACATGAATTGATTTGCTATTTTAATACATTTTGTAGCAGTTTACCACATGGACTTGTCCAGAGACTGTTTTTTCTGTGCTAGAGGGTCTCACCCCTCTTTCCATCCAGGGATCTACAATTAACGCTGTTATATGTGGTTGTTCCTAGACTTCTGATGTAAGGAGGGACTCTGCTGGGGACACCTGATGTAAAGAGGGACTCTGCTGGGGACACCTGATGTAAAGAGGGACTCTGCTGGGGACACCTGATGTAAAGAGGGACTCCGCTGGGGACACCTGATGGCATCTGGTGGCAGGCAACGTGGCAAGTGTCATGTTCATGGCTCCCACTGATTCTGCATTATGGTGAGTTGAGCTATTTCATTTTATATCACAATGTAATAATAGAAATAATGCTTTTCATTCATCCTAAAACCATAGCAACCATGGTTCCCGGGATGATTGAAGCACTAACACCAGGTGTGTGAAGTATCTTTATCTTTCTGGAATACACATATTGCTATTGTGGTGTAGGATCTGGGTTTGCTGTCCCGCCATCCCTCTTTCTTTCCTTCCTTCTCTCTCCTTCACTATTTCTTTCATTCTTTCTCCCTCCATCCCTCGCTCATCTCAGACTCGAACCACACCCCCTTTGAGTCATGCCCCCTTTAAGCCACGCCCAATATTTAGTTTAACCACTTCACCCCCGGAAGGATTTCCCACTGTAGGACCAGAGCACTTTTTGCGATTCGGCACTGCGTCGCTTTAACTGACAATTGCGCAGTTGAGTGACGTTTTACCAGAGCAAAATTGACATCCTTTTTTCCCACAAATAGAGAAACAATTTTGCAAAAAAAACAATATTTCTTACTTTTTGCTATAATACAAATCGCCAAAAAAAATATATAAAAAAACAAATTTATTCATCGGTTTTGGCCGATTTATAATCTTCCTCATATTTTTGGTAAAAAAAAAAAAAATCGCAATCGGCGTTTATTGATTGGTTTGCGCAAAAGTTGGCGCGTTTACAAACCATGAGAATTCATTTCTGACATTTTTTACATTTTTTTTTTAGTAATTGTGGCGATTTGCGATTTTTATCGGGACTTTGATATTGGAGCGGACATTTTTGACACTTTTTTGGGACCAATGACATTTATACCGCGATCAGAAATTTAAATGTCCACTGATTACTGTATCAATGTCGTTGGCAGTGAAGGAGTTAACCTGGGGGGGCGATCTAGGGGTTAACTGTGTTCCCTGGGTGTAATCTAACTGTGAGGGGGCTGGGCTGTCAGAGGCATAAGAGATCCAGTGACAGGGATCAGTAGATTTCTTAGATGCCGCCTGTCAGAACGGGCGGCTCCCCGTTCTTTGGCTCTGGCAGCTCATCGCGGCTCGTGGGCGGACACCGGGTCCGCCCGAGCCGTGGGCACACTCCTCCAGAGTGTGGCAGGCACGAGCGCGTGCTCCCTAGTTGCCTGTCCACGCTGTTGCCGTGAATAGGCAGTGTGCGGTTGGGAATCGGTTAAACCACACCCATTTTTGCCGAGGCGCGCTACGCGCGCCGTATTCCACGCCTAAAAATTAATGCTCCACCCCTAATTATAACAAGACTCCGCCTACTGATAAAAAAGTGTCCCTATAATTCTTTTACAATATTGGCAACTATGGACTATTAGCTGAGGCAAGGACAGCTAGCACCCGGACTATTTCTACACAATAGGGGCCCGAGGTCCCTGCCTGAATCAGGGCAATCCACTGAGGCCTGGCTGAGTCACGGTCAGGACTAACCATGCAGTGCTAGCTAGTCTGGAAGAGTAATGCCTCGTACACATGGTTCGACGATCGCACGTACGATCGCGTCGAATCGTATGTTGGCTGTTGTATGCAGCATACTGACTGCACTACACGATCGTACAGCCGGGGATAGAACGTTCAGGTGCATGTAATTAGCATCCAGCCATTTCTGACTTTGGAGCATGCGTGTTTTGCACAATACAACTTTGTTGTACCAACTGCCCTGTACACACGATACAACGGTCGTATGAGAACTTGTTGGTACGACCAAGTTTCTAGTCTGCTGATACAACTCCCTTGTATGACCGTCCTATGTTCGACTGTTCAAATCGTGCATCCGAACGATCAATTTCGCATACAACGGTCGTGAGTACGACCTGTTGTATGAGATCGTCGAACCGTGTGTACGGGGCTTAACAGTCTGCAGCAAGTGGAGTGCTGGAGGAGGACAGAAAGAGGACTTAAGCAAGAGTTGTGCTGGAGAGAAGTCTGGAGTGTATATAGAAGTCCCAAGCAAGTTTGCACTGAATCATTGTGGCTTTCCCATATATCCCATCCCCATCCAAGTTAAACCCCTCAATAAAATACAAAAAACAAGTGTATGGGCTGTTCAATAACTCTGAGTGCTTGAGGAATTGAAGGCCTGGCTGGGCAGGGTGACAGATAAACCACAATTCTTAGCAGCCCCCACTGGGGGTACCACTACATGTGCTCTGGGGCGGTCGGCAAGAAGTAAAATCGATGGGTTTGGTTCCTCTTTATGATTTACTGCTGTTCAGGGGCTCTGGGCTTCACCAAAATGGCAGCCTCCAGCAAGAAGAAACACGAGCAATGCTGGAGGCGATTTACAGCACACATATCATTTTTATCAAATTGTTATGGGTAAAGTTCTGCTTTAAAGTGAAACTTATGCCTGGTACACACAATGAGAATATTGGACAAATGATCGTCCGCTTTTTTTTTTTGCATGGTAGTCTCATTTTGAAAATGAAAAGTTGCTAAAGTTCCGAAAATTCTCGTACCACAGAATAATAATTTGGAATTGATGTAATATGTTGTAATGTATTTTCAAACAACTGTACTGATTGAGCTAAAATCATACAATCTGGTATAGTATGAGAAAAATTGTCGTGCTTTTCCCATTGGATAATATTGGATGAACTGTCGTTATTGGCTCTCGAAAGCTGTGTACTATCAGATTATCATGCGATGGCTTTCGAAAGCAATATTTTTCGTACGATTTTCTGACATAGACCCATCAGTTTAACAGTTTCCAAAAACAGTTAGGCCTCATGCACACAGGACGTTTTTTGACTGTTTTACAGCAGCTGTATTTAGCTGCAGACGTTTTATTTCTACAGTCAATAAACCCTCCATCCTGTTATCCTATGTGTTCATGCACACACAGGCTCTTATCAACTGTTTTTAGCAATGACGTTTTTGAGCTGTAAAAAAAACCCAAGACCAGAGGGTTCTGAGAGACGTTTTTCAGCTGTAAAAACATTCAAAAACGCCAAAAAAACACTCAAAACCGTCGATCCCCAAAGTTTTTGGACGTTTTAGATCAATTGGAAAAAAAAAAAAAACGCTGGTCCTTTAAAAACGCACAAAAACGCAGGTAATATAACGCTGGTAAAAGCTGAAAATAAATCACTGATAAGCTACCGATGTTTTTTTTAACATCCCTTGTGCATGAAGCCTTACAATGAGGGCGTGCCCTTAATAACTGTTACTGGTTGTCCTCAACTGAACTGTCAATCCATCAAATGTCTGGTGTCATAACTGATCACATGAGCAGCACCATGGTAACTGCAGATCAAACAGAGACTAATATGGCAGCTTCCTTGTCTGTAAGGGGTAGGAGGGTCTAGTTCCGCTTTAATACTTCTCCCCTTGCAAGCTTGAGGCTCTGCTAATATCCAACACTTCTGGGTGTGTCAGAAAGTCCCCCCCCCCCAGGCACTGTAGTTCCTCTTGCCAACCCCTAATGTTGGTCCACACAAGCCTCAAATCCAATGCGGAATCAGCAGAAATTTGAATCATGGGTGGTCACAACGGCATTATTTGGCTCAACAACAAAGGAAAATTAGCAGATGAACCGTGACTGCTGCAGCTGCTCTTCAGGTAGTCAGGCAGCCACAAGTGCAGTGGCTGACTGATTACAATAGATGTCATCCATGCTGTTTAATGTAGATGGAGGAATCAGCCAATTTTCTCTCATTCCGTGACCACAAACCACATATGGGTAGCCTTAGTCATGGCATATGGGCTCTTTCACATGAGCAGTGGCTGGGGGGGGCAGTAAAAACAGGCAGATGAGTCATGGTTTTACTACCCCCGGCTCCCCATTCAAATGCTAACATTCCAGCTTGACAAGGCTATAAACCCTTGCACTATAAACTCTGTGTTGTATATTAGGCTACTTTCACACCGAAACGTTTTTCAGGCGCTGCGGTGCTAAAAATAGCACCTGTGCAGCACCTGAAAAACTCTCTTCAGTGTGAAAGCCAGAGTGCAGGAGAGGAAGAAAAGTCCTGCAAGCTGCATCTTTGGTGCGGTGCGGTGCGGTGAGCAGAGTTTACACCGATCCTACACCGCCCCCTCCATTGAATGCAATGGACGGCGCTTCCAAAGCAGCTGTACACCGCTTCGGAAGCCCCGAGCGACAGCACTTTTAACCCCTTGTCAACCCCTTCTTGGGGATTAAAAGCGCCCTGCTCCTGCCTGCATAGTGGCGACATAGCGCCGCTATAATAGTGGTAAATGCTCTGCTAATTAGCGGTGATTTACCGCTACCTCCCCTCCCCGCCCCAGTGTGAAAGTATCCTTACATATTTCTGACCCTGCACTCCATATGCCATAGTGCATAATACATACTCTCAACCCCAGAACTTTTTATGTTTTGTAGGGCGTTCTGTATATTTCTGAGACTTGCCCTCTGTACATTATATACCCCTGACTACTGCACTGTATACACTGAGGGGAGTTTATCAAAATAGGAGCAGACAGAATTTGGAGCAGCTGTGCATGGCATCCAATCAGCATCTAACTTCAGCTTGCTCTGGTAAGCTTTGAAAATGATAGAAGCTGATTGTTTGAAATACACAACTGCTCCAGTTTTCATAAATTCACCTCACTGTGTTGTACATAAAGTACATACTGTACCTCTGACAGTTGTAAACGATATGCTATCCTCTGACAGTTGCACTCTATACTCTATTTTGTATAATACATAACATTGACCACTGTACTGTATATACCATGTTATACATACATACCCCTGACAGTTGCACTCTATACTCTATGTTGCACATTACATACCCCTGATAGCTGCACTCTATGCACTTTGTTGTACATAAAACCCTGACCCCTACACTCTATACAGTATACAATGTTGTACATGACATATCCCTGACAGCTGAAGTCAATACACTGTGTTGTACCTATACATCGTGTTGGACATTACATACCACTTACCGCTGTGCTACACTATGCTCTGTGATACACTATCTACTTATGTAAATTGTTCTATATATTATGTACACATGAACACTGCTATCGATACATTACATTGTTGTACATTACATACTCTTGACAGCTGCACTTTGTAAGCACTGCTATAAAATGTCATACTCCTAAGCAATGTTCATTGTCTCAACAGTTGCTCTTTGCTATGTAGTCCCCAACTACTTTAAATTAAGTTCAACATAAGCTTTATATTTGAGGTCAATGTTCAGAAGAATATATGTGATGGTTTCATTTTTAAACAATCCTTTGTCCTGAAGTTTATATGTGTCTCTCTAACTTTCACTTATGGCACTGTAAATCAGGCATATTTTGTGGCCACATAACTGCTGCATGTATGTGCAGTGTATATAGAGAGTAAGCTCAGGTTTCCTTCAACCTTTTAACTAGTTTAGTGGCATCTAGTCTTTTTTTTGGGGGGGAGGGGGCGGCAAACAACCACCCCCACCCTCCCCGGGCGGCCGGCAGCACTTAACCAGCACCCCATCTGCCACCCCCCCCCCCACTCCCCGTCTGCCTGCTCACTGTCTGTCCAGCACACACCCCATTTTGGTGGTGGGCGACGGGTGACGTCTCCTAGATCACAGCGGCTTCCACCATGCGTCTCTTCTCCCCTCCTGCTAGGCGTTCAATAGGATCGCCTGTCCTTTCAGCCAATCGGGTGACAGGTCTGAGACTCACTTCCTTATTGGCAGATAGAGAAAAAGTCACCCAAATGATAACCTCCCCTGATGAAGGAATACACACTAATATTTCTGAAACATGTTGGGATACATGCAAGAAACCCACGTGGACTGCCCACAGTATGCCTCTGGCAGTACCTGGGCAGACTTGTTCTTATTGGGTTTGACAAACTGTTTTTGTTATTTGTATTATTGTGTACTGTATATCACCTTCCTTGTTTATAGGGATATGTCTATTCCCTTTTTTACCATGTTTTGTACTTAATAAATATGGCTTTTCACCTTTTATAAAAATGATTTACTCTGAATATAATTTCTGCCTTAACAGTCCAAGGGGGCTGCCCCTGTTGCATTTTGATGCATCATTTTTCTATACATCCTGATCAGCTGTGAATGGACACAGCTGAGCATGTGGTTGGCCTTTTACCCGATTCTAGTAACAAAGTGATCACAGAGCGTGCCTCCTGTGTGCCACCGCAGGTGTACAGCGGGTGCGATCATGGGAGGATGTCATATGATGCCCTCTCATAACTGGTTGGCCATGCTGTAGCCATCATTCCGCTACAGCACGGTCAGCAAGTGGTTAACCTCCCTGGTGGTATGATGTCAGATTTTTGCGTCTAAAAGCGGTGCATTGTTTTGCATAAAAATTTGGCGTTTTATATTGTAGGCCTGTAATTATTAGGAATAACTCACTTAAATCTGTCCAAACAAAAGTCTAGTAGACATCCCGGGTATGAAAAAGTTTGAAACATGAAATCATAAATTATAATATAATAAATAACTATAAATAATTATCAAAAATAATAACGTAATAGTAATTTTTGGTTGCTATGGACATTCTCAAGTTTCCAGGCAGAAAGAATGACATATATAATATAAAAGCGCATGCAGGGCTTTGGGCACACCACTAGGGACAAAGGGGATGTGAAATGATTTCATACAGTAATGTAAACTTACAGATTACAGTGTACTGTATGTTTACTATGTGTTTCACTTTTTGAATTTGCCGCCGGTCTCCGCCCCTGTGCGGCGCTGGCAGGGAACGGAGCCCGGCACACAGAGGCACCGGGCGGAGGACACAGCCCGCAGACACAGCAGGGGGACATCGCTGGATCCAGGGGGCAAGGTGAGTAATGATGCCTTGGATCCAGCGATGCAGTCCCGAGTGTGGCTCGGCATTACCGCTCTTGGTACAGAAAATTCACCCTGAGCCACACTCAGGAATACCGCCAGGGGGGTTAAGTGATGTAGTCATCAAAATTCCCATAATCTGCTGACAGGTCCTTGCTATTCTTTATCTTTATCATCAGCAAGGGGGGGGGGGGGTTTTACTAAAACTGAAGCACACAGAATCCGGTGCAGCTTTGTAAACTAACCAATCAGCTTCCAGGTTCTATTGTCAAAGCTTAACCACTTCAGCCCCGGAAGGATTTACCCCCTTCCTGACCAGGGTACATTTTGAGATTTGGCACTGCGTCGCTTTAACTGACAATTGCGCGGTCGTGTGACCCTGTACCCAAACAAAATTGACGTCCTTTTTTTCCCACAAATAGAGCATTCTTTTGGTGGTATTTGATCAACTCTGGCGGGTTTTTTATTTTTTTGCGATATAAACAAAAAAAGAGCAACAATTTTGAAAAAAAAACTAATATTTTTTACTTTTTGCTATAATACGTATCCAAAAAATATATATAAAAAAACAAATGTATTCATCAGTTTAGGCCAAAATGTATTCTTCCTCACATTTTTGGTAAATAAAATTGCAAAAAGCGTTTATTGATTGGTTTGCGCAAAAGTTATCACATCTACAAACTATGAGAATTGATTTATGGCGTTTTTATTATTATTTTTTTTTTTTACTGGTAATGGCAGCGAACTGCAAATTTTATCGGGATTGTGATATTGCGGTGGACATATTGGACACTTTTGACACTTTTTTGGGACCATTGACATTCATACAGCGATCAGTGCTAAAAATAGCCACTGATTACTATGTAAATGTCACTGGCAAGGAAGGGGTTAAGCTTTAGGGGGCGATCAAGGGGTTAAATGTGTTCCCTCACTGTGTTCTAACTGTGTGGGGGCTGGGCTGGCGGGGGCCTGACAGATCTAACTGATCCCGGTGACAGGGATCAGCAGATCACTGTCATGCCGCCTGACAGAACGGGAAACCACCCGGTCCCCATTCTTCCTCTGTAGTAGACGATCGCGGGTCGCCGGTGGACACTGAGTCACACTCACAAAGTGCGCAGCGGGCACGAGAGTGCGCCTGCCCACAACTGCGGCTGTGCGAATCGACATTTATATACGGCGATTTGCGCAGTGGAGCCACTTTGCCGCAGTAAAATTACGCTACGCGGTCAGCAAGTGGTTAAAGAGGAGTGGTTAAAGAGGAGCCCCAGTCTCCCCCCAAATAATTAATAGGCCTCATACACATGGGTGTCTGTGAAAAAAATAGGCAAAACGTCGGGTCCGACGTTTTGGAAAAAATCTGCGTTTTTACCGGCGTTTTGCATCGGTGTTAGTGAGCGTCGGCGTCAATAGGCGTTTTTTAAAAAAAATCAGTCCTCTGCTATTTTTCAACCTAAAATCGACGGCGCCAAAAAAGCCAGTTAACGCCGGTATGGCGTTAGCGGGCATTAGTGAGCGTTTTGCCGATTGGCATCAAAAATAGCCAAAACGCTACAGCCTCAGAACGCACTGGTCCTGCTTTCTAGAAACAGCTCACTAACGCAGACGCCCTCTACTGCTCACAAATGCCGGCGTTTTTAGAGGGCCATTGAATAACATGGAGAGCTGCAAAAAACGCCCCTTAACATGGCGTCAAAAAACGCACGTGTGTATGAGGCCTTAATATAAGGATGCTCATCTGTCCAGGAATCCAGGGATGACCTCACCCGAGCTGATTCTTCAATTGGCTTCGGGTCCAGGTGCTGACATCTTAGGTAAGGGAAACCGGCATTGAAGCCCTCTGTGCTGCGCTTTGTGAATAATCCCGTAGCCTTCTGGGAGCTGTAAGGTGTCCCGGAAGACTGCAGGGGGAAGAAAGGGGGGGGGGCAAACTTCCGCACAGATTGCTGGGGCAATCTTACTGGTAGTGGGAGCAGGTACCTGTCAAAACCAGGTACCCGCTCCCCCACAAAAAGTACCAAAATGTAGCGAGGGGGATGCAAAGAAGCAGAACTTCACCTTTTGGGTTAAGCTCCGCTTTATTTGAACAAGTTGAAACCCATGTTCACATTGGGCCGTTTTGGGATGCGATTTGACATGTCAAGTTGCATGCCAAATCGATAGCTATTGCTGGCAATGGCACTGTCCGAATCGGTGTGACGCCGCCCCAATTTCCAAAAGTAGTTCCTGTACTACTTTTGGCGACTTGGAGGGCGATTTGAATAGACATCTGTGCATGAATCTGCCCAGATGTCTGTCAAATCATCCCCAAAGTTGGACTGCATTGCCAGTTTGAAATTGTGCGAGTTCAGCTGAACTTGTGCGATTTCAAATCTGCAGCAGTGTGAACCTAGGCAACGTTAGAAGCTGATTACTATGCACAGCTGCACCAGATTCTGTGTGCTCTAGTTTTAGTAAGGCCACTTCCACACTGGGGCGATGGGTAGGGTTAGGGTTGCCACGTCATCCCTTTAAAACCGAACACAAATGAATTACACAGGCTCTTTCGCTGATTAAGGTGGTAATTAAACTCACTTGGTGTCTTATCTGCATTAAATTAGCCTCAGAACCTATGTAATTCATATATGTTCGGGTTTAAAGGGATGAGGTGGCAACCCTAGCGGCGGGTCGGTAGCAGTAAAGCTATTCGGGGGGCAACGGGGCATTTTTAACCCCCCAAATGGGGTAAAAAGCACCAGCGTGCCGCTTTCTGAGGCGGTGGTCAGCCGCTTCAGAAGCACTGGCCATTGATTTCAATGGCAGGGGCGGAGCGGTGTACACACCGCTCACCACGCTGCCCCAAAGATGCAGCTTGCAGGACTTTTTTTCCTGTCCTGCAAGCGCACCGCCCAGTGTGAAAGCATTGGGGGATTGCCCCAGTGTGAAAGTGGCCTAAGTGCCCGTTCACACAGGGGCGACTTGCGATCCAACTTGAGTTGCCTCAAGTCGCCCCAAGTCGCTTGACATTTGAAATCCCATTTAAATGAATGGGAGCCGTCTTAATATACACGACTGAAGTCACTCCGATTTCAAGGCGACTTCTGAAAACGTTCCTGTACTACTTCTAGGCGACTTCTATCCGACTTGTGCCCATAGGATTCAATAGAAGTCGCCTCCAAGTCGGATCCCCATCTACATGGAAGCGACTTTACAGTTAAAAGAATAGAATTTATTTTTAGGCAGCCCCCTCCCTCCCTTCTCTGATTGGTCAAGACAAAGTCGCCTGGCAAAAGTCGTGTTGTAAAGTCGCCTGAGGTCCTTGAAGTCGCGCCGAAATCGCCTAGCGAAGTCGGGCCGAAGTCGGGTCGCCCCTATGTGAATGCAGGCTTAATCTCCCCCAATGTCTCAGTGTAGAGCTGTGATCTCTAGAGTTGATCGAACCTCTGGAAGTTCGGGTTCTGCAGGTTCGGCTGAACTTCGGGAAAAAGTCCGGGTTCGGGACCGAACTTGACCCGAACTTTGTCCCGGACCCCGAACCCCATTGAAATCAATGGGGACCCGAACTTTTAGGCACAAAAATGGCTGTAACAAAGTCCTGGCAAGTCCTAGAGGTCTGCAAAAGGAAGGAAAATGGCGGTAAGAGTCGGACAAGTGCCCTACAAAGAAATGGGGATAGGGAAATCAATGGGGACCCTAACTTTTAGGCACAAAAATGGCTGTAACAAAGTCCTGGCAAGTCCTAGAGGTCTGCAAAAGGAAGGAAAATGGGGGTAAGAGTCGGACAAGTGCCCTACAAAGAAATGGGGATAGGGAAATAACTTAAAATAATTTTTTAACTAAAATCACATAAAAAAATCAAAAATGGAGGTGGATGTGGACTTGGAGGTTGAGGAGGCGGTGAAAGTGGCGGTGGAGGAGGAGGAGGTAGACAACACTGTTTTTTTTATTGTTGTGCAAGAAATGTAGTTTTTGGAATTTTTTTTTTAAACCAGCAATGTAGACATTTTTTATTTTTGTGCAAGAAATGCACCGCTGGATGCAAATGTAGTTTTTGGAATTATTTTTTTTTTTTAAACCAGCAATGTAGATGCACTTTTTAATTTTGTGCAAGAAACAATAATCTGTCCCTTTAAGCAACAGCAGGAACCTCTCCATATAGAACTTGGAGATGATTTTAGAACAATAATCTGTCCCTCTAAGCAACAGCTGGAAGAAACTTTCCCTATAGGACTTGGAGATGATTTTAGAACAATAATATGGCTCTCTAAGCAACGGCTGGAAGAACCTTTCCCTATAGAACTTGGAGATGATTTTAGAACAATAATCTGTCCCTCTAAGCAACAGCTGGAACCTTTCCCTATAGAACTTGGAGATGATTTTAGAACAATAATCTTTCCCTTAAAGCAACA
>BLSH010005047.1:691117-703790 GCA_018402905.1 Glandirana rugosa
TATCTCCAGTCATTATCTATCCCGCCACATATCTCCAGTCCCTACCTAATACTGACTGCTATACACTACCCTACCTATTATTGACCTCTATACACCGCCCTATCTATTACTGACCTCTATACACCGCCCTACCTATTACTGACCTCTATATACATTGCCCTACCTATTACTGGCCGCTATACACTGCCCTACCTATTACTGACCTCTATACACCGCCCTATCTATTACTGACCTCTATACACCACCCTACCTATTACTGACCTCTATACACCGCCCTACCTATTACTGACCTCTATACACCGCCCTATCTATTACTGACCTCTATACACCACCCTACCTATTACTGACCTCTATACACCACCCTACCTATTACTGACCTCTATACACCGCCCTACCTATTACTGACCTCTATACACCACCCTACCTATTACTGACCTCTATACACCGCCCTACCTATTACTGACCTCTATACACCGCCCTACTTATTACTGACCGCTATACACTGCCCTACCTATTACTGACCGCTATACACTACCCTACCTATTACTGACCTCTATACACCGCCTTATCTATTACTGACCTTAATTCACCGCCCTAAATTCAGGCCTGAAGCTAGTTGCTCAATGAAGTCAGGCTAAGTTTATATTTTTATAATGACATTAGTTTTATTATAAGTTTTCTAAATGTTCCTAGTGTCATCCTTACTATTTACTTAGGCGTTGCTAGTTAATTTATTTACCCCCTGGTGATCTTTGATCTTTTATGTTGTTCAAGTAGATCTCCACCTCTCAAAGGTTGCCTACCCCTGCTCTAAATGCTGCATCACCCCCAGTTGTGAGAACTTGCACCACAGACCCCTTTATTTAAATGGGTTGCGTTTGGTGAGCGGTAGTGCAGGCTTGTGGGGGCACTAGTGCATTACTTTGCCCAGGGGCCCATGATGCTATTAAGATGGCCCTGGTTCCTGACCTGTTTATCGACGCGGCTTATCCAGACTCTTCTGCTTCCCGCCTGCACCTGATCCCGGCTTGTCCTGACTACTCTTCTGCCTGCTCCTCTGTACCTCGCTGCCAGCTCGTTGCTGATCCTGCCTGTACCTGACTCTGCTCCAGTGCCTATGGCCATCCAGACCTCAGTAGCTTCCAGCTCTGCAAGTCTTCTCCAGCTCTCCTGGACTGCTTCCATCTGACTGCACCTTTAACCCCGCAGGTCATCTCCATCTCCAGCGCCCCTGCTGACCACCGTTGGCGGACGCCATTGGACTACCACAGGCACTCATGCCTCACCGTGCTCTTGTGGCCGCTGTCTCACTCCTACTACCGGGGTCGTAGGAGAAGCCATCCCCTGCCGTCAGGCTCACTACCTGGTATGTAACACCCACATATCCCAAGTCCTGTTGAATCCTCCACCAAGGCTATCATATGCTTCATTCTGCGGATCTCAACAATTACCTTCACAAATTGGTCCTGAGAGGGAGGGGTAGGAGATAGCCAATGCATTGGAATAACTCTCTTGTCAGCTAGTAGAATGTATGAAGCTAGTTTGTTTGAAAATGTTTACGAATTCCAGGAAAAGGAAGGACTAGGAGGTAATGTAACAGGTCCAACGGGAGAGAAGACTCAAATATTTGTTGAAACAGAGACATCACCATAGACCAAAAGAGTATAATTAATTCCAGTGGCGGTCGTGTTTTTTTCTTTTGGGGGGGATGGGGTGGCAAACAGCACTTACCCCATCTAGAAAGTGGACGGGCAGCAGTGTTTTCCCAGTGAGCCCAGCCCCCACACAGTTAGAACACACCCAGTGAACATAGTTAACCCCTTGATCGCCTCCTAGTGTTAACCCCTTCCCTGCCAATGTCATTTCTACATAGATCAGTGCATTTTTTAAGCACTGGTCAATGTAATAATGTCACTGCTTCCCAAAAAGTGTCACTTGGGGTCAGATTTATCCTCCGCAATGTCGCAGTCCTGCTAAAAATCACAGATCGCTGCCATTACTAGTAAAAACTTAAGTAAATGTATCCCCTATTTTGTAGACGCTATAACTTTTGCACAAAACAATCAATATACGCTTATTGCGATTTTTTTTTATCTAAAATATGTATAAGAATACATATTGGCCTAAACTGATGAATAAATTCGTTTTTTTATTTTTCGGATATGCATTATAGCAGAAAGTAAAAAAAATATTGTTGTTTTTCGAAATTCTCCTTTTATTTATAGCGCAAAAAAATAAAAACGGCAGAGGTGATCAAACGCCACAAAAAGAAAGCTCTATTTGTGGGAAAATAAGGACATCAATTTTGTTTGGGTACAGCGTCGCAGGACCGCGCAATTGTCAGTGGTTAACAGAAGTCAATGCAAGTCTTGTTGAAATTGCCCCAATGTAGTGCAGGAACCTTTTTCTAAGTTGGAGTGACTTGAGTCGCGCCAATTAGAACGGTTTCATTGCCGTTAATGGGGTGCGACTTGTCATGCGACCTTGAACTCTCAAGTCGCATGACAAGTCCTGGCAGTGTGAACCGGGGCTTGGAGAGAGACGCTTACATAAGCATGCCTTGCTTTGGCACTATTGAAGCCAGTGGCGGCTACATTTTAGATGGAAAAAATGGATCTTTTTTTTTTTGTGTAGCTGTAAATATGTGTGATTCATTCCCACATCAAAGGCATCCACAAACATTTTCAGAAGGCTGAAAATGAAAAGGCATCCTAAGAACATCTTTAAACCTTTTTTTTTTTTTTTTTTATCCATTTTTCGAATACTCGGGCCCCTTTTATTCTACAGAATCTCCATTACTGCATCACCACTCCATAAAGTGTGACTAAACTGGGAGTTTTGAGCTTAGAGGTGGAGTGACACAGTATCTGTATGACTGGGAAACAAAGCAAATCTCATTTTATCATCTAGATGGTGAAATACAAAGACTGATCACATCTAAAACATCACCGTTAATCACAGCTGAAACAGTCAGGGTTTCACCCCGTGTCTCAGGGATTTGATGTATCAATTCCCAGGATCCCCCGCAGCTCAACTGGTTCCTCCTGCTGTCCTTCACTTTGTTACAGAATACAGTAGAGATTGATGTAGACAAATGCCTACCTTGTTATTTCATACCACGGTGGATTTGATTTAAATCACTAGTAAAAAAGCTTGATTTAAATCCATGCGATTTAAATCAGGATTTTTAACCACTTGTCGACCGCCTCGCGTACACTTACTGCGGCAATGTGGGTCTGATGCGCAAATCGCTGTATATAAACAGCGATTCGCGCAGCCGCAGTAAGTATGGCTGCGGGTCGGGCGGACTCGATGTCCGCCAACGACCCGTGACCGCCTACTACAGAGGAAGGATGGGGAACCGTCTATGTAAACACGGCGGTTTCCCCTTCCGTCAGGCGGCATGACAGTGATCTACTGATCCCTGTAATCACGATCAGTTAGATCTGTCATGCCCCTGCCACCCAGTTAGAACACGCCTAGGGAACACAGTTAACCCTTTGATTGCCCCCTACAGGTTAACCCCTTCCCTACCAGTGACATTTATACAGTAATCAGTGGCTATTTTTAGCTCTAATCGCTGTATAAATGTCAATGGTCCCGAAAAAGTATCAAAAGTGTCAGATCTGTCCGCCGCAATATCGCAGTCCCGATAAAAATCGCAGATGGCCGCCATTACCGGTAAAAAAAAAAAAAATGCCACAAATCAGTTCTCATGGTTTGTAGACGCGATAACTTTTGCGCAAACCGCTTTTTGCAATTTTTATTTACCAAAAATATGTAGAAGAATACATTTTGGCCTAAACTGATGAATAAATTAGTTTTTTATATTTTTTTTTTGGATAAGTATTATAGCAAAAAGTAAAAAATATTGTTTTTTTTTTCAAAATTGTCGCTCATTTTTTTTGTTTATAGCGCAAAAGATAAAAAATGCAGAGGTGATCAAATATCACAATCTGGCAGTGACACAACAAGGCGAGGGATGTGGCTGCAGCAGGTGAGTGGATGCCCACTAACAGGCGCTGCCATGATGGATCTGAAATGACAGGTGCTCTTTAAATGTAAGTACTTATTCTTGCTGGTTGTGAGAATCTTTAATATTTGCAAAGAAAGTGAAGGTTTCCTATTTAGAATAATAAGCTGTCAGGTTAGTAAAACAGCGAAATAAGAACCGATATTTGGATAGATTTTTACTCCAAAAGCATTTTATTAAAATAAAATTAATAAAAATAGAAAAGATCTAATTTAAATATAAAAAAATCTGATTTAACCACTTAACGACAGCCCGCCGTAGTTTTACTGCGGCAATGTGACTCGTTCCCGCGAATCGCCGTCATTGTGCGTCGGCGCTGGAACAAGCCACTGTGGGCGTGCGGGTGCCCACTGTCAAGCGGGGGAGCCAATCAGCGGATGGGGCATACTCAATGTCCGCTGGCCACCCGCGATCGTTCCCTGCAGAGACAGAACAGGGATCTGCCAATGTAATCAAAGCAGATCCACGTTCTGTCAGGGGAGTTGAGTGAGATTGTCTGTTCCCAGTAATCAGAAACAGCGCTCTCTCTCTCGAGTCAGCCCAACCCCCATACAGATAGCAGGGAACAAGGTTAACCCACTGACCTCCAGTAGCATTAACCCCTTCCCTGCCACTGACATTTATACTGTAATCAGTAACTATTTTTAGCTCTGATCGCTGTATAAATGTCAGTGGTCCCAAAAAAAGTGTCAAAAGTGTCCGATCTGTCACAGTCACATGTCACAGTCCTGCTAAAAATCGCTGATCGCTGCCATTACTAGTAAAAAAAAATAAAAATAATAATAACAATAAAAATGCCATAAATCTATCCCCTATTTTGTAGACGCTATAACTTTTGCGCAAACCAATCAATATGCGCTTATTGGGATTTTTTTTACCAAACATATGTAGAATACATATTGGCCTAAACTTTTTTGACATTTTTTTTTTGGATATTTATTATAGCAAAAAGTAAAAAAAAAATATTTTTTTTTTTTCAAAATTGACGCTCTTTTTTTGTTTATAGCGCAAAAAATAAAACCGCAGAGGTGATCAAATACCATCAAAAGAAAGCTCTATTTGTGGGGGAAAAAGGACGTCAATTTTGTTTGGGTACAGCGTTGCAGGACCGCGCAATTGTCAGTTAAAGCGATGCAGTCAGGAAGTGGGTAAATCCTTACGGTCCTTTTTTTAAAAATCATTGACTTTTATCCACACTGTATCATACTGTCGTGTACCTTTTAAGGGCCCATGGATCAGGAAGCGGCTCCTGAGACCCGATTGGCCGAGAGGAGAAGAGATCCTTTCGCCCGCTGAGGAAGAGGAGGAGGAGGAAGAGGAGAAGATGCAAGGGAAGCCGTCATGAAGCCATTTTTGCTGCCCCCCCCAGGAATCAGGAAACTAAACCCCCAGACGAAGACTACGCAGTTGAAACGCATAGGGGTACCAACTTGTTGCACTGTGGATATACATTGCTGTACATGTACCAGGCTGTAACTGTTTTTAGGAGTGTTTTATGATATATCTATTGTACTGAAATAAAACTTTTTGTATTTTTATACTAGTATTGTTTCCCATTTGGTACCTACCTCAAAGTCCCAACCTTTCCCCTTTTCCTTTTTTTTCTACAGAGTTTCATATAGCTTGTCCCGAAGAATACCGAAGCCCTCAGTTGTACATGGTTCTTGTTTTTTGGAGTATTCTACCTACTTCCCTCAACCCTGTCCAAAAACCACAAACTAACACCACTAGACTGGTCATTGAAGATACGTGTGAATGAGCCTGTGTGCCTGGCTGCGGGGCAAAGCCTGTGGAGAAGACCTGGACAGTATCCCTGTGGCTCCTATGGAAGTAGCGCTACACCGCTAAATTTCCTAATGTGCATGGACACATTTGATAACTTTGAGCTGCTTCTACAGCCAAACCTCCTGTGCAAGCAGTATTTTTTTAAGCCCAGTGTACGTGAACCGTAAGGCTCCATGCACACTGTATCTCAAAAACGACCGTTTTTGGTCGTTTTGGCGTTTTTTTTAACAGCCCAAAAACGCCCCTTTATTTTATCCTATGTGTTCATGCACACATGGTCATTTATTGTCTTTTATCAGCAGTGGCGTTTTTGGGCTGTTATCTGAACACCCTGAATTGGCGTTCAAAAGTCGTTCTCCTGACCACAAAAAACGCCAGACGCCGGTAAACGCTGGTTTATTGGCGTCTGGCGTTTTTTGCAGTCAATGGAAGCCAATGAAGAAAAAAAAAATGCAGACGCCGAAAAACGCCGGTAAACGCTGTTTACAAAACACTGCAAATAGAGCTTTTGTAAGCAGCGTCTCCTGCCCAACGCTGAAGAGCCCTATAGCGTCCAGTGTGCATGGAGCCTAAACATTTGGCTAATGGGTGGAAGGATTCATGTATTTTGTGACATGGTTTCCATGTATGGGTGTCACTTCCTATGTTTAGGGAATATATACAGGGGAATCACCCTCATGAGGGAGAGTCGGGTGTGGGAGCTGTATAGTGAGGACCTGTGAACAGTGTGATCTAGTCTGCTGACCACATTCTCCTCCAATGGGACCAGTTTTTCATGGGATCCACGTCCACGAGAAACGACTTTGTTTTATGGTCATCCTTAATCAAAAAATATGGGCAGCACCATTAGGCAACAGCCCTACAAGGACAGCACAGCCAAGTCATGCAGCCATTGAATGCATTGTACAATTATGTATCTCAGAATGTTTTGCATGGTAACGTTCTTCTGCAAATGTGATTTACACAACTGTTCAGTGAATGGATTTTCTTTTTAAAGAAGTTGTCCTTGTTATTTAGTGGGGAAGAAGAGAGCAGTGTATGGTCATTGTATATCACAAAGAACTGGGAACTGGTAATAAAGCCATGTTGAATTCTCCAGGTTATGACCAAGTATGAATTGTACAATAAAAAGTGCAACCAAGTTAACCCTAGAGATTTTGAACGTATATGCGTGTAAAGAGTACCAGAAGGAGAAGCAGCCAGCTGACAGAGGAAGTGGTGATGTTGGCAGGTGACCGTGGTTCTGGTAGTGAAGGAACAGTTAGTAGTTCAACATTCCCAGCTTAGTGGCAGGGTCTCCATATTGGAGCCTTCTGTGGTACAGGGCCTACCCAGGGACTGAGCCTTGAGGCAGGAGTCTGTTGTCCAGACAGGTAGGAGCAGACCAAAAAATAAAGAAGATATGGCCCTTCTAAAAAGGGTGTAATGTTGTAAGGGCATTGTGGCTTAGAAGTATAACCTTGCCTGAAGTAAGTTGCACATGTGACATTTAGATTTCAGTACTCCTAAGTTGCCCCTAGAGGGCTATCTGTGTGGGCCCTCCCAACACGGAGGCCAGCAGGAGGAACCAAAAAGAGCTGTGGGTGACTCAGAAGCAGAGGCGGCTCTCTAATTAGGCAAATTAGGCGGTCACCTAAGGCCTCGCACTCACAGGGCCTCGCAACCGCCTAATTTGACACTGACACCAGCAGCACCGAGATAGAGAGTACTGACACCGGCACTTTAAAGCTCTTAATATATGCAATTTATAAAGTAATTTTTTTTATCTCTTGAATTATTTTTCCCATTATGGGCGTGAGTAGGGCCTCATGTCTAGGTTTTGCCTAAGGCCTCACAAAGCCTAGAGTCGACTCTGCTCAGAAGATTGACCCCTCCCCAAATATGTCAGTTTCCTAGTGGACTTTAGCGGACAATTTCTCGGTGAAGGAGTGGCATTCAGCAGCACAGGTGGCAGGAAAGGTAAGTATGTACTTTCTTTTTTAGTGCTGTTCCTGGAAATTTAAAGCCTTAAGCACATGGATGAACAGGCATGGACAGGACAAGAGACATTGGGGGGAATTTACTAAAACGGAGAGTGCACAATCTGACGCAGCTCTGCATAGAGACCAATTAGCTTCATAGGCGTGCACAGATTATTGCATTAGCGTGTGCAGCTTGTATAACAGTGTAAATTTGCTGTCCCCTCAAAATAACTCAACATACAGCCATTAATGTCTAAACTGCTGGCAACAAAAGTGAGTGCACCTCTAAGTGAAAATGTCCAAATTGGGCCCAAAGTGTCAATATTTTGTGTGGCCACCATTATTTTCCAGCACTGCCTTAACCCTCTTGAGCATGGAGTTCACCAGAGCCTCACAGGTTGCCATTGGAGTCCTCTTCCACTCCTCCATGATGACATCACAGAGCTGGTGAATGTTAGAGACCTTAAGCTTCTCCACCTTCCATTTGAGGATGCCCTACAGATCCTCAAAAAGGTTTACGCCTAGAGACATGCTTAGCCAATCCATCACCTTTACCCTCAGCTCTCTGTGCAGGCCAGTCAAGTTCCTCTACCCCAAATTTGCTCATCCATGTCTTTATGGGCTGGGCTTTGTACACTGGTCCAAATCATTTGGAATAGGGGGGATTGTGATGTAGGGTTGTTTTTTCAGGGGTTGGGCTTGGCGTTGGCTCCTTAGTTCCAGTGAAAGGAACTCCTAAGGCGTCAGCACACCAAGACAATCCTCCCAACTTTGTGGGAACAGTTTGGGGGTGGCCCCTTCCTGTTCCAACATGACTGCGCACCAGTGCACAAAGAAAGGTCCATAAAGACATGGACTTAGCAGGGGTGGTGGAAAATTAACTTCAAGCGCAATAATTAACATTATAATAGTAACTAAAACATATAAAATTAAGTGTTACAATCTAAAAAATAAAAATTCCAAAGTGCTATAATGATGCGAACCTCCCAACTATAAAGTTGTTGCACTTGAAGTTAATTTGTGTTGCAATTATCTGTAGGGGGGTTTCCACCATCCCTGCTAAGTTTTATTTATTATGTCTTATTTTCAGTGTGATGTCTATTATATGTGAAGTTGCGTATCACAGAGACCAGTATTGTGGTATTATTGTTACGTTATTGATTAGTAAGTTAGCGCTGCACTTTTTTTTTGTGGTGTGGGAACACGTAACAGTGCTTAGCGGCAAGCCTTTTAATGATACTTTTTTATTTTACCTTCAGTAGTCAATTGTAAATATTAGTGTGGTGATCACCTATTATACTATAGAATGGCATGTGGCATTAATAAACATCAATGGATTTCAGTTAGTTGTGCCCCCCCCCCCCCCATGGAAAATGTGCCTGGCTGCTGAGTTCATCTCCCCATCCCTGCACACAGTGCACTGATGGACACCGATTAGCAGCACTGATTGGCAGCACTGATTGGCACTGATAGGCAGCGCTGATTGTCACTGATTGGTAGCATTGGTTGGCACTGATTAGCACTGATTGGAACTGATAGGCATCATTGATTGGCACTGATAGGCAGCATTGGTTGGCACTGATAGGCAGCATTAGTTGGCACTGACAGGGTAGAGTGGAGTTTCACATTGAGCAGATAGTGAGGCTTGCTAGAGCTGCTCAGTGTGTGACACTGTACGATAATGTAACTGCTTGCAGGGAGAGAGATCAGCAGTCACAACTCAGCCGCAATGTCGGGGGTGGGCGGGACCAAGCAGCTATCAACACCAGCCAACTATTGGGCTACTAAAGAAAGGGGGTGGAGCCACATAAATGTAGCGGCCCACCCAGACCCCTTCCCATTGGCTGGTGCTTGATAACTGTTCGGTCCCACCCACCCCCAGACATCACCGCTGACTTTTGACAGCTGGTCTCTCTCCCTGCAAGCAGTTACATTACCTTACCTTACCATGTCACACAATGAGCGGCTCTGGCAAGCCTCACTATCTGCCCAATGTGAAACTGTTTGGCCCAGGCACATCCGGCACACCCCATGTGCACGCCTATGATCAGCTTCCAGTTTTTTTTTTTTGTCAAAGCTTAATTGAACAAGCTGAAGTTAGAAGCTGATGGGTTACCATACAGAGCTGCACCAGATTTTGCACTCTCGGGTTTTAGTAAATCAACCTCAATGAGTTGTCTCTGGATTGCAGACAGATGTCAAACATGGTGCTAAGCATTTATCAAGGTACATGTGTTATATGGCTGTTTAATGCTCATAGAGTAACCCTAGGGTGAACTTCTACTTTAAAGGTTTTTGAAAAACAGCAGACTTACTGGCAGGATCAACAGACAGTAAAACTATGTTACAGGGGTGGCTCAGGAAAACAAAGACCATTGAGTTAATGCTTGGTACAATCTGCACCATATATGTCATTATTTTACAGGAGATTGAATTGCCCTTACAGCCCAAGCCTAACTGCTACTAAAGGTGAAGTGACCCTGTAAAGAATTTTAGCCAAGTGATGTGGAAACTTCCCATTCCCAACTATGCAGTATTGTGTAAAATATTATCACCAAAAGATTAGGGCTACACATGAATATCAGGGCTTCTCTCTAGTATTTGTAGCTACATCTGGAAGTACAAGACTTGCCTCGGGGAAGAAAGACTTGAAATTATTTTTTCACCACGAGAGCAGCGGTACATTCCATAGTGTCCAGTCACTCCCGTGTTTTCATTTTCATTACGTAACCAGAGAATGTACAGCGTTGTAACAGTAGACTGAACACATCCCTCCCTCCCCTAGCAATAGATATTGTGTGTCAATATTATGTACAGGGCTTATCTCTAAAACAGTGGTCGCCAACCTTTTGGACCTCACGGACCACTAAACTCACCACTTTGAATCCCGCGGACCATTAACATGAATTTTACATGACTTATACACACAATTCCCTGGCTCTGCACCCCCATCCCAACTCTGCATCACACTGCTGCCTTACACAGACTCATCATTGGATCTCACCTCCCTATCCATGCCATGCTCCCTCCCACAATCTGTGATCAGAGCTGCCATTAAAAGTTCACAGCAGTGGCGGCTGGTACTGTATATTTTGGGGGAGCAAACAAGACATCCTGCTGCCACCCCACCAAGCCAGCTCCCCCCATCGGTTGGTCAGTCTTGCATCTCTTCCCCCCCGGTCGGCACCATACTTACCCCATCTAGGTCTCGGGCAGTTTCACCTCCTTCCTGCGTCTCCTCTTCCTCGGCGGCTTCAACCTGCGTCTTGGGCTTCATGGCAACTTCCTCCTCCGTGGCTTCCCAATACGATTGGCAATACGATCGCTTCTGGCCGGGAGGAGAATTAGGAATACAAATTGAATATTAATGTGCTCTGCGCCCCGAGACCACCCTTTTTTGAAGCCAATTAGAGCCTTTGGCTCTAATCACATGCTTAAAAAAAAAAAAAACCCAATGGAATCCATGCGTCCGGCGCCCCCTGCATGTAGAATAGGGACCAGACGCATGGATTAGGAGGGCGGCACCCCTGTGCCCCATATGGACGAGCTGCCACTGGTTCACAGGTGCCGGAACTACAGAGGAGGAATTGGTATCGGCAGCTGGTTTGCGACTGCTGTTGTAAAACTGCCAAATGACCTTTCACAGTTGACTGTGTGTTTCAAACATTATCTGGCAGAGAGCATGAATAGGGCACAATGGATGCAAATAGCACTAGAAATAGCGCCTGTAAAGCGCCTGAAAAGTGCCTCCCATTCACTTCAATGTGTGTTTTCACACTGGGATGTGCGCTTGTGGGACGGTAAAAAAAAGTCCTACAAACAGCATCTTCGGTGCAGGTTTGGAGTGCAATCAATAACGCTCCAAAAACACCCCTGCCCATTGAAATGAATGAGCAGCGCTTCCAAAGCATCTTAAAGAGGAAGTAAACCCAGATGGGGTTTACTTCCTCTACATTCCTCTACACAGTTTAGGAGATATGCAGTGTACTTCCATGTGCCGATGGCCTCTGTGCGATTACTTCACTGACATCATGCCGCGATTGGCGACTCCCGTGCGCATGCATATCACAGAGCCGGAGTCCGCGGCCCCGGAAGGAAGAGGGGCGAAGATGGACGCTCTCTACTGCGTGGACGGCGCGGGCTTCCAATGCAGGTAAGCGATGCATACTAGCCTATTATGCTTTTACATTGCAGGGTAATGCAGAGCAACAAAGAGGAAGTAAAACCCACCACCACCACTTCCCGACCGCCAGGGCTGGACTGGGACAAAAATTTGGCATTTCATCCAGACCGGCCCAGGCCACATCAGGGTACAGTGCACATCAGGGCAAAGGGCACAGGACACATCAGGGCACAGCAGAACAGGGCACAGCACATCAGGGTACAGAGCACAGCGCACATCGGGGTACAGCGCACATCAGGGCACAGCACACATCACATCAGGGTACAGCACATCAGATTACAGGGCACAGCACATCAGGGCACAGCACATCAGGGCACAGCACATCAGGGTACAGTACATCAGGGCACATGGAGCACATCAGGGCCCATCAGGGCACATGGAGCACATCAGGCACATTAGGGCACATCAGGCACATTAGGGCACATCAGGGCAAATCAGGGCACATGGGGGCACACCAGGACACATTAGGGCACATCAGGCACATTAGGGTATGTCAGGGCATATCAGAGTATATTAGGGCACATCAGGGCAAATCAGGGTACATTAGGGCATGTCAGGGCACATCATGGCACATCAGGCACATTAGGGCACATTAGGGCCCATCATGCCACATCAGGGCACATCATGGCACATCGGGCAAATTAGGGCACATCGTGGCACATCAGGCCACATCATGGCACATCAGGGCACATCATGGCACATGGAGCACAT
>BLSH010005047.1:704141-715424 GCA_018402905.1 Glandirana rugosa
GCAGTTAGTGGCGCGGCCCCGCCCCCTCCTCTCTCCTCGTCCATCCCAGGTGATGTCACAAGCCAATTGGAATGGACAAGGAGAGAGGAGGGGGCGGGGCCGCCAGGGAGCAGCGTGACACATAACTGAGAACTTCATACACAGCCACTCCCTGCGCTTCTCTGCAGTTGAATCCCCGATCTACCCGTCAGGCGTCAGCTGACTGGCGGTGATTGACGGGTAGATCGCGGGGACCCCTGTGAGGACGAGGCCGGCCCACTGAGCCATCGGCCCACCGGGAAACTTCCGGTAGTCTCGATGGCCAGTTCAGGCCTGCCGACCGCCGTATGCAGAATGACGGCCAGGAAGTGGTTCAGTATCCTCAGGATAACATGCTGGTGCGCGCCCGGGGGGGGGGGCGCACATCGTGGCGATCGGTGGTGTGGTGTGGGCAGGGCTGGATTAACATAGGGGCTATTGGAGGTGCAGCTCCAGGCCCCTACCTCAAGATAGGCCCATGCCAGTGAGTCATTAATGCTGTTTATCTCTGTGTGTGTACACCATTGTTATGTAAATCGCGGGCGGCAGGCGATATTGTTATGTAAATTAAGGGCGACCGACAGGCACTTTTGTTATGTAAATCACGAGCGGCAGGCGCTATTGTTATGTAAATCATAGGCGGCAACTGAGTTCCACATAGTGTAGTGTAGCACAACAAGGCTAGCTCTTGTTCCTTTCCCACAGCTTTCACAAAATACCTACTTCCTCCTAACTCCCCCTTTTTAAGCAAGCTTTGTATGTATATATATTTTTTTATCTTTAGGAAGAAGGATGCAGACTCACCATAAGTACAGAGAGAAAAAAATTACTCTGCGGGGTTTATTTACTATAGTGCTCAGGGGCACATTTGTGGTACTGAGTGGCAAATGGCACTAAATAGCGCCAAAACGGTATTCACTATAGCGCCCAGGCAACAGATAGTGGCCAAAAAAAAGTGCACATGGAAATAATGTTTAGAGCATGATATAATCACCTAAATTGTACTAAAATTTGCGGGATATTGTTTACACATCATCTGCTTTTAAACTGTGTGAAAAAGTGATCTTCTACACTGAAATATCTTAAAAAGTCTGAGAAGAGATAAATTCCCCGTCTTTACTCCTAGGTGCAGAGCACAGCTGAGCACAACTGAGCATGTTCAGACCTGAAACTGCTCTAAATTTTGCTTCCATGGAGTAATTACAGGGCGCTATAGAAAATACCAAAATGAAAGCTGTGAGAACAATGTTGCAATTTTGATAATCTATTTTGTTTTTAAGAATGGTAGAATGTGTAATCTTTTCATGTTTTGGTAAAATATATTTTTCTCTCTCTCTCTTTCATTTGCTGATATCTATCTCACAAACTCACACAGGTGTCTTTACAAACCAAAAACAATACAATAAAATTGCTTATGGTAATTTAAAATTAGTCCCATTTGTTTTATTTTTTTTATTCTTTCCAAATGATCTTAACCACTTCAACCCTGGAAGGATTTCCCACTTTAGGACCAGAGCACTTTTTGCGATTCGGCACTGCATCGCTTTAACTGACAGTTGTGTGGTCGTGCGACGTTGTACCCAAACAAAATTTGCATCCTTTTTTTTCCCACAAATAGAGCTTTCTTTTGGTGGTATTTGATAGCCTCTGCGTCATTTCTGATCATCGCTATAAACAAAAGAAGAGCGAAATTTTTGAAAAAAAAAAAATTCTTACTTTTTGCTAAAATCCAAATCCAAAAAAATATAATAAAAACATTTTTTTTCCATCGGTTTTTGCTGATTTATATTCTTCCTCATATTTTTGGTAAAAAAAAATCAATCGCAATCAGCATTTATTGATTGGTTTGCACAAAAGTTGCTGCGTTTACGGATGATGAGAATTCATTTCTGGGGTTTTTATTTTTATTTTTTTTTTTACTAGTAATGGTGGCGATCTGCGATTTTTAGCGGTACTGCGATATTGCAGCGGACATGTCGGACCATTATGACCCTTTTTTGGGACCATTGGCATTTATACAGCGATCAGTGCTATAAAAATGTCTGTTTACATTGACAGATCCCCATTCTGTCTCTTTGAGGAGCGATGGCGGGTAGCCAACGGACATCGCGGCAGCAGGCCACACGCTTAGGCGTTGTGCCGCAGGCGCGCGCGCCCCCCTACAGCTCTTAAACTGGCTCATGTACCATGACGGCGATTTGCGCAGCCGTGCCAACCTGCCACAGTGAGACTGCAGTGGCTGGTCGGCAAGCGGTTAAGGAGTTTTTTTTTTAATCAAAAAATGTTATTTTAGTTCTGCAGTAGCAGGATAGCCAACTACATGATGTTAAGACACACCATTGCTGAAGCTAAATTTTAAACAGTTTTCGGTGGACAGACAGACTTACAAGAGAAAAAAAATGTATACATACAATATCTGTATATTTGGTATAATTATATATTCAGGAAATGATACTATTCCCCAGGCTTTAAAGGAAAGGTCGTAGCCAACTACAGAGAGACTAAGGCCCCTTTCACATGGGGCGGATCTGCTCGGCACACTGTGCTAACTCAGCGGGGTATCGCTCTGTTGATCTCCGCTGAGCCGGCTGATGACAGATCCATTTCCGCTCACTGTGCAGGGACGGATCTGCCAGATCCCTGCTGTCCTCTATGGGGAAGATTGGATGAAAATGGACAGCATGCCCATTTTCATCCGATCCGCTCTGCTGGACGGATGGCGAACGTATCGCCATCCGTCTGTTTTCAGCGTATCTTGTCGGATCGGATGGCAGGGGGGTGTCAGCGGAAACATATCCGCTGACATCCGCCTGGCCATACAAGTCAATGGATGGCCCGCTCGGATACACCTGAAAAATGGACAGGCAGATCCGAGCGGGCCGATTGTGTGAAAGGGGCCTAAGGCTAGGTTTATACATACAGCAGTACTAGCTGCCCCTCTGAAAATGATCCACAGTGGATTACAGGCAGTGAGAAAAAAGAGCATTGAAATGATAAAAGCTCAGGCCTGAATAGAGCACCTTTTGGAAAGGTATGCTCTTTGCCAAAACACCCAACATCAAAGGCCTGTACACACACTGCAAATTTCGGAAGGGAATTCTCGTTGGACGGCCTGTCTTCCAAAATTCTTACCGTCAGTTTGCTCCTTTCGACGTCCGATTTACATATTTCGTCAGATAACATCTGGATGTGCATACTAGTAAATTTTTGTCTGTCGACAATGCTATGTCCGATTTTTGGATGGTGTGTACAGAAATCGACACACAAAAGTCGAAAGTACAAACACGCATGTTCGGAATCAAGGAATGACCCGGAAGTGTTTGGTCGTGTAAAATGGCAATCGTAAAAAATGGCGATCGTAATTCACAATTTACTTTGTTTTTTTTATTTTACTCAGGGAATAAACTTGGAAAGGGTAGGGACGATTGTGGGATGCCCAAAGATCAAAGATGCAGGACCATTCTATATACACCATCGTATATACTCTCCTTCATCCAGCACTGACACTCGCTGACCGTTTTACTCCTTCACTTTTCTCCTGCACAACACTTGCTTCTTCATTGTTAGGCCTGAAGGGAAATTTATCAAGTCTCCATTACATTTTCCTCCACCCTAAGGGCCCATTCACACCTGAGCATTTTGTAGCTCAAATATGCCTGAAGCTACAAAACGCTGGAGGGGAAAAATCCAATGATTCTCTATGGAAATGGTTCACATCTCCACTCAAAATCACCTGAAGCCAAACGCTCTACGCTCAAACTACTCCCAGAGGTATTTTTGTCACACGAATCGGGTATATTCCGGCATTTCTGATACTTTTCTATTGCCATAGAATCAATGGAAAAGCATCAGACGCGTGTATTAGCATGACATCGGCGTTTGCAAACGACACTAACTTTCCAATGTTAGTGCAGCGATCTCTCTGCTGTGCTATTGCGTTCTGACAAGAGGACTAGCCCCCCCCCCCCCACCAGAACACCGGTCAGTGTTTGCAGCTATTGGCTGCCAGCGCTGATCGGATACCAATCGGATGCCAGTTTTCCAGCATGTAAAGTCGGTTGTTCAGGCAGTTTCTGTCGGACAAGTTGGTGTACACACGGGCCTAATGACAGCCGGTTTCTGCTGAACTGGTCAATATTCGGCCCGTGTGTACCAGGCGATTCTATATTTTTACAGGCAACAGGGCAGAAGGACTGGACATACTACACAAGCCCTGTGTACATCAAAGAAAGTTTATGGGCATCTGTAGTACTCCCAGCAGTGGCGGCCTGTGCCCCCTGATCTACATACAGGGACGCCGGATGCATGGATTCCAATGGGGGGGTTTGAAGCATGTGATCAGAGGCTCTAATAGGCTTTAAAAAAGAGTGGGCTCCAGGCGCAGAACGCTGCGCCCAAAGCCCACCCAGTTGTGTGACGATAATGAATGAATATTTGTTATTGCCATACTGATCCTCCTCCCGGCCAATAAGGACTTGTAATAGTCATACTACAATATATAATATTTAAGGAACCATTGATTCCACAAGGTAAGGATACTTACTTTAAAAATTGACAATACAGGAAAAAGATACAAGCATGTATACCGATGGAGGATCCCACAATAGCTGAAAAGACCCTCATGGAGAGCCGAAGCTGCCACATGTGGAGACGGGAGACCTTGGAAATACTGGCACCATTGTAAGAGAACACATACGGTCAATCCCGTCGTGAACTGCAGAGATATCTGCTTCCGCTGGTGTCTATGCGGACCACGGTATATGGTGCCCTAGAAACAATTTTGATATAACACTTGTGAACAAAACGTTTTGGAGAAAGGGTGACCCGGGAGTAAGGTTGTCTTCCTCCCCCCCTACACACCTCCCCGCCCTCCGTATTACTCGAAATGATTGGAACATACGTCCCACAGTAATTAACACGAGGGCAATTCCTATACCCGACTAGGCTTGGGCCGGAATTCTCTTTTTTCTCCCTGCCATACCGACTTTTGAAGTACCATTCTGATTCCAGCTCTACTCTTACACTACTCTATATTGCACTGCAGAAGTAGGAAGACCTAGAAACTGCGTTTAAATACGCAAATACATTCTACATTAGGCCCCTGACGAAAGGTTTGAACCTGAAACGCGTCAGTTCTTCTCCTTCTGCATAGGACTGTGGAATGGTGTATAGTTCACATTTATTTGATTGTTGGTGTGTGCCAGTAAGGTTGGAATGTTTTTAGGATTTTTTAACAGGTTGACAAGCAATATACATACAAAAATTATCTTGTGAAAGTCTGTAACTTCATCTTTTAATTCAATTTATATGCAATAAATGTAAATTTTACAAGAATATACTGTAGTAATTTCTGCTCCACCACTTTCAAAGTCCCGCCAATAGGGGTTTTGTTTTTTTCATATAGAATTGGGATTGGTGGTGGTGTCAGAGTGGCATTGCCTGTTTGGTAGATCATTACACTGATTTTGAGGGACTGTCCCCCATTTGGAACAATGTCCCTCTGTCCCTCATTGCTCTTCATTTGTCCCTCATTTTGGTCTGATGCATATACCTATATATAAAATACACTATTTATCTATCAAATAGTGTTTTACAATGCTAAACCTTTCCCCCAGTGTCTAAATTGCTGCATTTGTACATTTAAAAACTAATATAAAGGAATAGTAGTGGTAAAAAAAAAAGGCCTTGTGGGTTTACCTAATAATTTTTTGGTATAATTCTCCTTTAAGGGGGCATGGCAGGGTGTGTGTCCTATGCCTACATACTTTTTCTAATAGGTGTCCCCTGTTCCCATCTCAGAAAGTTGGGAGGTATAATATTAACATACACAACTTTAACATATTTGTGTGAAGGCGACATGGTGCTTTGTAAAGACATGGTCATAGATCAAAGTGATATAGTCCTGTCAGAAGTATCATTATCCTTTTAACAAGCTGGTACAGACATTCCACCATGAACGGCAGTGCTCGATCCGGGACTGACCTGTTTGAGATAGATTTATATAGGGAGTATCCCACTAGGGGAGCCAATCCCCAGAGGGGGAGCTGCTGGATCCTTGGCGCCAAAATCGCCGCCAATGGAACGGCTGGGCCAGGGGCAGGGCGGTTCTGTGACATGACCGGGAACTTTTTACACCGGTGACAAGCTGACGCGTGACATCATCCCACCCCTGGGGCAGTGTCATGCCACGCGCCCTCTTGTCAGAGAAGGTCATGCCACGCGCCTTCTTGTCAGGCAGTACCTGGGCAGACTTGTTCTTATTGGGTTTGACAAACTGTTTTTGTAATTTGTATATTTTGTATTATTCTACCCGAACTCTCCTGACACCTGATTGGCTGACTGATTTTGATTGATGGCACCACTACTGTGTCTCAGCCAATCAGCAGGAGTGTCTGGGACAGCTAAGACACTCGTAGACAAAGCTGCAGAGAGAAGCGGCTCAGGTAAGTAATTAGGGGGTGCTGGGGAATCTGATACACACAGAAGGGTTTTTATCTTAATGTATAGAATGCATTAAGATAAAAAATCCTTCTGCCTTTACAACTCCTTTAATAAAGCTTTGCGATATATGGAAGGGAGCTAAAGCACCAAAGCACCAACTCTATAGTTATGGGGGAACAAGCCTGGGCCTCCAAAGGCTGTGCTAATTTTTTTTAAAGATTTTTTACCTCAACTTAAAGTACAATTAAAGGCAACATACATATTTTAATAAATCCTCATAAATACCTGAAAGTTACACATGTTAATAAACATAATAACTGAAATGATTATTTCCCTACCATGTAGCTGTGATTGGAGTCTATAATCCCCTTCATCAGTTCTCCTTAGCTGTATAGTGTAGTGATGATGGGAGGATTTCTGCAGAGGTCAGATGTTATTTCCTGTCAGTGAAATAGCTGCTCTATCCCACAGACATCCAGACTTCTATCATGCTCAGTCTATTTTACATAACACACACCCATCTGCCAATCTATAGCTGGGTGTGTGCTATGTAAAACAGCCACAAGATAGTACAGGTTACTTCGCACACAGATCAGCCTATTAACCTGTTGAGATCCGCGCTATAGACGAAAGACGGCTACAGCGCAGATCTCAATCTCCGGGAGGACGTCTATTGACGTCCGCCCCTTTCCACGCCCCCAGCGCGCATTCACAGGCGGTGGCGGCGGCGCGCGCGGCCGCACGCTGCGTGGGCGTGGCCGCGGCTCGAGCGGACTCGATGTCCGCTCGAGACCCGCGATCGCCTGCGGAGCTGCAGAATGGGGAACCGCCGATGTAAACATGGCGGTTCCCCGTTCTGTGAGAGGGGGACAAGCCGATCTACTGATCCCTGTCACTGGGATCAGTTAGATCTGTTATGTCCCTGCCAACCCATCCCCCCCACAGTTAGATCATACCCAGGGAACACTGTTAACCCCTTCACTGCCCCCTGCAGGTTAACCCCTTCACTGCCAGTGACATACAGTAATCAGTGGACATTTACATTTCTGATCGCTGTATAAATGTCATTGGTCCCAAAAAAGTGTCAAAAATGTCTGACATGTCCGCCCCAATATCAAAGTCCCGATAAAAATCGCAGATCGCCGCCATTACCAGTAAAAAAAAAAAAAAATAATGAAAACGCCATAAATCAATTCCCATAGTTTGTAGATGCGATAACTTTTGCGCAAACCAAATCAATAAACGCCGATTGAGATTTTTTTTACCAAAAATATGTAGAAGAATATAAATCGGCCAAACCCAATGAATATTTTTATTTTTTTATATTTTACTTATGGATATTTATTAGAGCAAAAAGTAAAAAATATTGTTCTTTTTTCAAAATCGTCACTCTTTGTTTGTTTATAGCGCAAAAAATAAAAACCGCAGAGGTGATCAAATACCACCAAAAGAAAGCTCTATTTGTGGGGAAAAAAGGACATCAATTTTGTTTGGGTACAACGTCGCACGACCGTGCTATTGTCATTCAAAATGCGACAGCGCTGAAAGCCAAAAATTGGTCTGGGCAGGAGGGGGGTTTAATTGTCCAGTAAGGAAGTGGTTAATATGTGTGCTTCTCTCTGTCTGCACTCCTCTGCTAATTTGTAATCTGGCAGAACAGAAGGAGCTAGGAGCTAGAGCAGTGGGTGGGCGAAGGCAGGACATAGATGGGAGTGGGTGGGGCTTCCCGGGCCAATCATGGGTGGCGCCTAATCATGATTCTCTGCAGAATGAAATCTTTCAGCTTCCCATGTGATACAAAGCCCCTCCCCCAGTGACGTCAGGACGGTTTTTGCAGAGAGATTAGACGCAATTGGGGACAACATGAGTCTAACACAGGCAATTCAAAAACCAGGAAGTAAAGTCATCACCTCACTAAAGGAAGTGCACATGACAGCAGGAAACAAGGTATATATCTCACCATCCTTACTGCTTTTTGCAAAACAATCAGTGACATGTTTAACAGACTTTATAGGTCAGGGGAGGGGCTGGCAGCCTTAGGTCTGGGGGGGCAAGTCCAGTCAAGTGGCCCATTGATCCACTGAATCAGCTCACCATCCATGCCCTCCTGGTTTTAGAATGGATATTGATGTTATGAAGCAAGACTAATATGATACAATGTGGTAACATCATTTAATGTTAATAGCAAGAAAGGAGATTTAACAAAAATAATGCATCAATGCAGCTCATCAGTGCCCACCAATGCAGCTCATCAGTGCCCACCAATGCAGCCTCACCAGTGCCCATCAGTGCAGCCTCATCAGTGCCCATCAATGCTGCCTGATCAGTGCCCATCAACGCAACCTCACCGGTACCCATCAATGCAGCCTCACCAATGCCCATCAATGCAGCCTCATTAGTGCATGTCAATGCAGCTTCATCAGTGCCTATCAGCTCAGCCTTATCAGTGCCCATCAATGCAGCCTCACAAGTGTCCATCAATGCAGCCTCATCAGTGCCCATCAATGCAGCCGCATCAGTGCCCATCAATAAAGCCGCACCAGTGCCCATCAATGCAGCCTCACCAGTGCCTATCAAATGCAACCTGATCAGTGCCCATCAATGCAGCCTCGCCAGTGCCCATCAGCACAGCCTGATCAGTGCAGCCTCATCAGTGCCCATCAATGCAGCCTCACCAGTGCCCTTCCAATGCAGCCTGCAATGCAGAGAGAGGAGAGCCGCCAGATTACACAGAGCGGGGATCTGCCGCTTACCTGGCACGGCTGTTGTCATATGAAGTCCTGCCTTCCGGACCGGCTCCTATGATAGACATCACCAGTGTGCTGTCTATTATAGAATCTGGTTTAGGAGGTAGGACTTTGTAAGCGGGAGATCCCCACTCTGTGTAATCCAGCGGCGCCCCCCTGAGGCAGCCCAATGGGCCAGCGGGATCCATGGTAGGGCCGGCCCTGGGCGCCTGCCCCCCCCCCTTTGCCTGCAGTTAGTTGGTGGCTGCGCACCTGGCCCCTACTTCCTTCCTCCACAGGAAGAAAAAAGTGTGAGCGTGCAGTGGCTATCGGCCATTTTGAATGTATGTTAGGGTGGCCTGGGGGGGCAATTGCCACCCTGTCCCCCGGCGCAGCGCTCCCCTGGTATAGGTGCATAACATATTGATTTCTTCATTTTAGTTCTTCTTTAAGCTTTAATGCATTAGAATTTTTGACTGATATAGAAGTCAGCATGCAACATTAATTGCAATAACATAAATGCAGCTTGTTAGCTTTGGATAGAAAAGTTGCAACAGTATGACAAGGTGCAGCATTGAAATAATTATAATAAGCGTGGCATAATGCTAGCATTGTGGAATATTGTTGTGCATTATAAATGATTCATAATTGTAATAAACAGGACTAAACCTAGAGTCTTTCACACCTTGTAACAGAAGAACAATCAATGGAAATCAAATATGAATGAGAACAGAATCATCCAAGGAACAAAATATTCCCGCTGATCTGCAGCAGCTTGTGAAATGCATGTAAATAAGCTTCTATGAATAGTATATGTTCATTTGAGGGCAGCTGTAGTGTGCGGCATGAAGTTCAGTGTGGGTGAATGCTTTATTTATGTGCCTTTTAAAGGTAATCTATCATGTTTCAGATATAAATAATGTATCAAAACCCAAGAACAACATTGCTCTATATTGCAGCTTACCAGTCTTTAGATGTGGCAGCTACATTCGTTTTTTCATTTTTTTCTCTACATTATCATAAACTCTTATTTTTACCTGGTGATCCAGGAAAACACTTCCTGTCCTATGGTGGCAACACTCATTTAGGGCCGGGACAAGGGGTGGGCAGAAGGGACGGCTACCCTGGGCGCAGCTATAGCGCCCAACTGTCCCTGATTTTGAGGGACTGTCCCTGATTTGGAACAAAGTCCTTCAGTCCCTCTTTTCTCCTCATTTGTCCCTCATTTTGTCTGATCTACAGTTGTGCTCATAACATTTCCATACCCTGGCAGAATTTATGATTTTTTGGCCATTTTTCAGAGAAAATGAATGATAACACAAACACTTTTTTCACTCATGGTCTGAGGCCTTTCAGGACTTTGGCTGAAGCCATTTATTATCAACCAACACTGTTTACCCTTTTTAAATCATAATGACAACAGAATACCTCAATGACCCTGATCAAAAGTTTACATACCCTGGTGATTTTGGCCTGATAGGATGCACACAAGTTGACACAAAGGGGTTTGAATGGCTATTAAAGGTAACTATCCTCACCTGTGATCTGTTTGCTTGCACATAGCTGGGGGGTAGCACATTGCAGGGGCTGCTTTCTCGAAGTGATGCTTTCTACAAGTGATCAGCACTTCAATCTCTGCACTTCAGCGATTGCACAAAGCGAATATACATAGGAAACTACACTGCAAACACCCAACAGCCTGCAGGTGACCCCGTCTCTCTACTTAGCTCTCCTTCCACTCTACAACATGCATTCTCTACCACTCCTTCTGGCACTTGTGTCCTCTCTCCTCAAACTCTCTTACCTTCACCCCTCTTCTCCACCACTCAGCCTTTATATTTCGCCCCACCTTCTGTCCTCTCCCTATCACTGCTCCCACCAACTCTTTCTCATTCTACATCCATGTATTGAAAGAGCCACCAGTACTCTGAGACATGCCCCTCCATATAAATCGCACTCCCACATTACCTCACTCACCCTCCTGCTTCTCCTAACGTCTGGTGATATATCCCCAAACCCTGGGCCTCCATCATCCATCTTTGCCCGGCGCTCCCATCTCCCAACACCCTCTGCCTACAGCCGCAACCCACAGAATTTG
>BLSH010005047.1:734444-751030 GCA_018402905.1 Glandirana rugosa
CTTTTGCCTTACAGGATTTTTTTTTTTTTTTTTTTTAGTTGAGTATACAACCGCTTTAAAGCAGAGTTCCAGGCAAAATTTGAACTCAGTTTGAAACAAAAGCACACCCACCCCCTCGGTTTTGGAATTTTTTTTTCTTTTCCATACCTTTTTGGTAAGTTTTCTTCGGGACTTCCGTCCCATGTTGCTGCGCCGAGGTATGTCATTTCAGCGGTTTTATTGTGCCCTCCTCCTTCCCCCGTTGCCTTCTGGGACCTGTGCGAATGACGGGATCATTCACAAAGCGCAGCATGACACATGCATGCGCAGTAGGAAACAGGAAAGCCGCAATGCTTCACTTTCGGTTTCCCTTAGTAAGGTTGCCATCGCCTACACCCAGAGCCTTTAGATGGGTCAGCTTCGGGTGCCGACATGGTGGGCTCTCTGAACAGGTGAGTGTCCTTACAGTGGCGACCCGTCCATTAGGGGTGCACAGGCGCCGCCCCCCCCAGCCATGCATCCAGCCCCCCCTAATCTACATGCAGGGCGCTGGATGCATGGATTCCAATGGGGAGGTGTGGCTCTAATAGGCTTCAAAAAGGATGGGCTTGGGGCTCAGAGCCCACCCATAGAATGCATTAAGTTATAAAAAAAAAGTTCTGCCTTTAAAACCACTTTAAAGCGGTAGTAAACCCCCCAACGCTTTTTTTTACCTACAGGTAAGCCTATAATAAGGCTTACCAGTAGGTAAAATGAATATCTCCTAAACCTACATGGTTTAGGAGATATTTGCCCTGCAAGCAGCCGCCGATGTCAGCGGCGCATGCACTCTGATGATCTGCCGGAGGTTGCCGGAAAATCAGAGCTCGCTGCCGGAAAGAAGAGCTCCCGCGCGCACGTGACATCACACGGCTCCGGCCACTCACAGCGCTGGAGCCGCCTACCCGGAAGAAAGAAGAGGACCATCATGTCAGCTCCCTCAGCACTGACCGACTCAGGCATCGGGGGCCTTGTGCTAAGGTAAGTACTTCATAATGTGTTAGTATGCGACGCATACTAACACATTATGCTATTGTCTTGCAGGATATTTTTTCCCCCCCTCCTCTCGCGGGTTTACTACCGCTTTAAGTAACAAAACCTATTTTTTTTTTTAATTCTTTATTTTGCAGATTTTATGTCATACAGGGATTATCAGGGCCTACAAAACAACAATTGGCATGGGTAAGGAGCATGGTTCACATACAGAAATAAAGCCAACAGTAAAAACACTGCAGATAGACTACCAAATACAAGGTTCATCCAAACAGCAGCCATAGAGTTCCTTTCGCCCAAGGAACCTTGACGAGCTTATATCTTGTAAAACTTTTTCAGTACAAATGGAAAAATGAAACAAAAAAGAAAGAAATAGGGATAAGCAGGAAAGAAAGAGCCACAGATGGGAAAGAAGAAAAAAAAATGGAGGGGGGAGGGGTTTTGGAAAAGAAAGTGAATGTGCTGCCCAAGTAGAGCCGCCTCAGGGAAGTCTGTTGGGGTCAAAGGCAGCACCTTAACAGAGACGATCAAGGGAGCCACGGTTGAGAGCCCAGAATATCCCGATATTCAGGTGACAAAACCATTTTTTGCAGCAATATCTACCTTTGATTTAAATGATTTGTAGTGGGGAAAAAAAAGTTGTCCAAAGCGCAAAACCTTCCAGCGCAGGAGGCCAAACAGGCTCAAAACAAAAGCAGGAATAAATACATGTATTCGGACTTTCTGTCTGCTGTTGGAACAAAATCGATTTGGGTTAAGGCTTAAAGTGTTATTAAACCCGCAACAGTAAAACCTGTCTGTATATGCAGTAAATACTCACTGAGGAATCTAAGGGGTTAATCCCTTGCATTGTGTAAAAAGGCTGTTTGATCCTGTCTTCTCTGATCCTCCTCTTCTTCCACTGACTCCAAAAAAATAACGTGATATTTACAGAACCAGGGGATGGGCTGCACATGCTCAGTTTGGTGTGTATTGCTAGAGAGTTTTTTTTTTCTTAGGAGAGTGCATGTGATCAGCACAAGGCCAATCAGCACTGGCCAGACATGGCCAGAGAGGGGATCAGGGGAGAATGATTACTCCTCCTACAAGCTTTATTAGGAACTGATACAAGTCACAAGACTGCTATTTGCTGCTGATGAGAAAAAGTATTTATAGGCGCCCGATGCATGCGTTTATGTTCGTGCATGTGTATATGTGTGGGTAGGGGGTGCCTCTAGAAAAAAAAATGGGGGGGGGGGTTGTGCTTGGGTATAACTTTATTATTTGCAAATATAAACATTTTTTTTTTTACTTAACCACTTCCCACCCACCATATTGCAATATGACGTGCGCAAAGTGGTTAAGTTATCCAGACTGGACGTCATATGACTTGATCAGGATAACCCGCGATCCCGCGCATTGCGGTGATCGTTGGTGTGGCGTGTCAGCCTGACACACCGCATCAACAATCTTGGTAATCACAGCTGATCACAGTGTAAACAGGAAGAGCCGCTTATCGACTTTTCCTCCCTCGTGTCTGACAGACGCGAGTAAAGGAGAGCCGATTGGCTGCTCTCCTCACAGGGAGGGTCAGCACTGATTGATTATCAGTGCAGCCCCCCAAGGATGCCCACCCAGGACAACCAGGGATGCCCACAAGGAAGACCGACCTAGGACCACCAGATTTGTCAATCATTGCCCACTAGAGGTGCAAATAAATGCTCATTAGTGGTGCCAATCAGTGCCCAGCAGTAATGCCTGTCAGTGCCTCCCCATTAGTGCTGCCTATCAGAGCCATCTATCAGTGCCCATCAGTGCCAGCTATCAGTGCCACCTATAAGTGCCCATGAGTGCCACCTATCAGTGCCACCTATGAGTGCCCGTCAGTGCCGCCTATCAATGCCCATCAGTGCTGCATATCAGTGCTGCATATTAGTGCCTCATCATCAGTGTCCATCAATGCCACCTCATTTGTGCCACCTCATCAGTGCTGCTTTATCAGTGCCCGTCAGTGCAGCCTCATCAGCGCTCATCAGTGAAGGAGAAAACATACTTATTTACAAAATTTTATAACAGAAACGAAAAAAAAATATTTTTTTTTTCAAAATTTTGGGGATTTTTTTATTCGTTTAGCAAAAAATAAAAACCCCAGTGGTGATCAAATACCACCAAAAAACAAGTGTAAAAAGCAGATGGCGCTAACCTGGATTGTTTAGTTATGACAAGTGGTGTATAAATAAAATGAGTGTGCCAAATAAATATTTATATATATCTCAAGTTGAGTGAGGTAATATAATAATGATATATTAAGATGGTGTATAAAATTATAATAAATAAACCCGCGTGAACAGAAAGTTGTAAAAACATAAAAATGTTCAGTATCAACAGGACTTCCTGCAGGTTATAAGTGATTAAAGTGATGGTGTTACAAGGACAAAAGCAAACTTAAAACTAGAAACGCATAATCTGTGAATTTAAAAAGACGAGACCAAAAAACTCCTGTAAGACAACAAGCTAGCAATTTAAAAGTGTCTGCGAGAGAAATTTGTTAAGCAAATTAAAATGTTGATCAGTTCATCATACGCAAATGTCTTTTGTTAATGAATATCCAAGGAAATATTTGAAATGGCTTGAAACAATCTGGTGTTTGTGACAGTTCAAAGTATAGGTGACTCCACAATCTGGTGTTTGTGACGGCTGCATGCTAGGTGAATAACTCCTAAAGCGTACAGCTTTAGGAGATATTCATTTTACCTACAGGTAAGCCTTATTATAGGCTTGCCTGTAGGTAAAAATTACATTTGTGGGCATACAACCGCTTGAACTTTTTTTTTTCATCACATAGGGGACAAAAAGTCCTCTATCTGATATTTTTTTTTTTTTGGTGACAGGTTCTCTTTATTGAGATATGCAGGGCCTAAAAGGCTCTGCATGTCTTCCCTGTGTTCCACTAAATGTTTTGAAATGCAGATTGCATTGCAAAACATTATTTCCTGGCTCGGCTAGCCGGGGACACGGGGAGCTTGACCCGGAAGTGACATCAGGGACGTCGCTTTCTGGGTCACACAAAGAAGGGGAGGAGAGTGGACGTGTATCCGCTCTTCTCCTATCCCTCCAGCCGCCGGCACCCGCCATGACTGTCCTGGGCCCACAGATGGGCAAGCAGAGCCCGGTACACATGGTGGGGGTGCCTGTGCAGGGTCCAGCAGCGCCGCCCGAACACTCTCACCTGACAGGCAGGAGTCTGCCTGTCAGTTTCACACACAATCCTAGTGGCTACAGCCACCGGATTGTGTGTAATACCCCCGCCGTTAGGTCCATACTATGTACGGACCCGGAGGCAAAAGGGTTAAAACAATAGAATAGAAAAGAAAAAATGGAATAGATTAGAATAGAATAAAAAAAATATAGCCGTCTTTCGAAATTCTAATTTTGAATAGAATATAGCCGCTTTCCGAAATTCAAATTCCAAAAAGAATAGAATAGAATAGAAAATAATAGAGTAAAACAGAATAGAATATAATAGGAAATAATATAAAATAAAAGAATATAATAGAATAGAAAATAAAGGAATAAAATAGAACAGAAAAGAATAGAATAGAAAAAAAATAGAATAAAATACTATATAGCCGTCTTCCGAACTTCGAATTCAAATATAATAGAATAAAATAGAAAGAATATAGCCGTCTTCCGAAATAATATTCACTTCAAATTGAACAGAACTAGCTATTCCTCACAATGAATTTGGATTGCTTCGATATTTTCAATTTGAATTTGATTCAAATACTTTGATTCTTGTGGAAAAATTTGAATCTGGTCGAAAACAAATAAACAAAACAAAACAAATTTTGTTACAAATGCAACTAAACAAAATGAGTAACTTAACTAATAGATCCAAAACTAAACAAAACATTTTTTTTTTATTCAGCACATGTCTAGTAAGGTCAGAGGATTCATTTGGCATTTACTTCATGGAATCCACCTGCCCTTAGATAAAAATGCCCACAAAGACTCCTGGGATGTATGACATCATTTTAGGCCAAAAAACAGAAAGCAACTGAAGAAATATAAAAATGTTTAAAACAAGTAACTATGATATACAGTATCTTTCTTTCTATTTACTAATGTTAGAAACATTAGGATTACAAATAGTTTATGTTGATTGTGAGAGTTTAGTTCAGCGTTAAAGACCAATACAAGTTTGGGCAAATAAAGAAAAAATGGATCTACCGGTGGCCTATAAAAATAAAAGAGAAGCTCCAGCTGCAATACTCATCTCCTTTGTGGCACTGACCCTCACAGACACACCTACTTAGGGATTCAGCGCTGCTTATCTTCTGGGCTGAGCAACGCCCAGTGTCATTCAACCCACTTTCTGTGAGCCAGGGGCTTTCAGGGCAGTTTTAGAAGAATGCTGGCACCAATGTCCGCAGCATTTAGGACCCTCCCACTGCAGGGGAATTGTGATTGTGATGTCACCAGATCAAAGACATCAGGAAAAATGTATAGAGATTTTTTTTCAGGCTGTGATGGTGCTCCAAATAGGGATGGGGATGGTGGGGGGAGTGCTTGAAGTCTGGTAAGCCTGGAGCCCATGCAGGCCAAAATAAAAAACAACAGAGCAGTAAAGGAGTAAAAGGGAAGTGAGTACATGCTGGTGCAAGGGGTGCCATTAAAGCAGAACTCCAGCCCAAAATATCAAGATAAATAGTCCATTAAAAAACAAAAACAGCTTTTGCTGTATTAGCCACATCCAATCTAGAGCTCCCCCCTGCAGTACTTCTTTGCCACCACAAGATGCCCTCAGTCTGATAGCCAACATCTGTCCTAGCCTGCGACTGGACAGTAACAGGAGAAACAGCACAGTGATGAACTCAGCTCTCTGTCACTCTGCTTGCCCCTCCTATCAGCATGCCTCTTGTCAGCACATGCGCTGTCTGGCACCTTGTCCTGCTTCCTCCTCTCACAGTCCAGCCCTGCTGTACAGGGACTGCATGAGGCTGATACCAGGACACATTCAGTTATCGAAACAGCTTGCATTTAAAAAATACACTTAGTGGGCACCTATGCGATTATTTCCCTAAGGCCTCATGCACACAGGCATAAAAAACACTGCAGTTCAATGTGAGCCTTTGTGGCCATGCATACTAGGCATTTAGATCAGTATTTTAACCACTTCAGCACTGGAAGGTTTCACCCCCTTCCTGACCAGAGCATTTTTTGCAATTTGGCACTGCGCTACTTTAACTGGTAATTGCGCGTTCATGCAACACTGTATCCAAACAAAATTGATGTCCTTTTTTAAACAAATAGAGCTTTCTTTTGGTGGTATTTGATCACCTCTGCGGTTTTTATTTTTTGCGCTATAAACAAAAAAAGACCGTCAATTTTGAAAAAAAAATTACATTTTTTACTTTCTGCTCTACATATCCAATAAAAAAAATCACATTTATTCATCAATTTAGGTCAATATGTATTCTGCTACATATTTCTGGTAAAAAATATCCCAATAAGCATATATTGGTTATCGCGTCTGCAAACTATGGGATATTTTTATGGGATTTTTATTTTTTTACTAGTAATGGCGGCAATCAGCGATTTTTAGCGGGGCTGCGACATTGTGGAGGACAAATCGGACACCTGACACTTTTTTGGGAACCAGTGACACTAATACAGTGATCAGTGCTTAAAAAATGCACTGTCACTGTACTAATGACAATGGCAGGGAAGGGGTTAACATCAGGGGCGATCAAAGGGTTAAATTTGCTCCTAGGGAGTTTGCTAACTGTGGGGGATGTGTTTTGGCTGGGGGAAGAGAGAGATCTGTGTTCCTGCTTAGCAGAAACACAAGATCTTCATCTTCCCCTCTGAGAGAACGGCGATCTGCCTTGTTTACATACTGTAGGCAGACCGCCGCTCTGCCTCTCTCGGGAGAAATTGCCGGGTGCTGCAAACATCGGGTCCACCAGACCCACTGATTGGCTCCCCCTGTGTCCAATCACAGCGGGAGCAAGTCGCCAGCAGGAGCAGGTTGCCAGCGGCGCGCGTGTGTGCCCCAGACCCAGAAGAAGCCGTGAAGTACAGCTACGTGATTTTGCGGTAAAAGTAGGTGAGGCGGTCTGGAAGCTGTTAAAAGCAGTGTTTAGATGCATGAAAAAAAGATGCCCCAAAGTTGCGTTCGGAGAGGAGCTGATAAGCATAATTTACATGTTCATGTGCGCATAACTTTATTCCAGTGGCCAAAATAAATGAATAATCTGGCCAGTAGATGAGCTTACACTGAACGTCATATACCTTTAAATGCACATAATTATGCACCAAATTGAGCATTTTTTACGCTTGACTTTTCTGCCATCTCCTGGCAGAAAGTTTTAGCTTTGATGAAAGTATTTCAATACATCTGTGTGCATAATGCATTTATTTTGCGGTCAATGGAAATCGACGCATGTTTTCAATGTGTGTTGCAATGCACTTTGTATTAAATGAATGTCAACAAGCAACATAATATGAATTGACACACATTGGACATCATTATGCGTATACCATGGCGCGTTGTCGTATGTTATTACACGCATTGATGAACGCCTTAATGCTTGCATTTTGATGCATTTATACATTGGGTAAAATAATTATTTGATGCCTTTGAGGACCTGGTTCTCACCGCCCAGGACAGGAGAGAAAGGTACACCAAGACCTGGGCATGCTGGAACATGTTCGTGTACTCAGAGGAGGGGAAGGCCCTCTTACAAGAGATCTCTGCTGGCTGACGCCTCTGAACGTAATATCACATATAACTCCGGTGAGGAGGCAATATCTGATGGGCCAAGTAATTACTTATGGCTATCCCTCCCCCCCCCTTTTTTTTTTTTCTCTCTCTCTCCTCTTCACCCCCCTTTTCCTTCCCCCCTACCCTGATTTCCCCACTTACCTTCTGTACTTTCTCAGTTTCTGTTCCTCAGAAATTAGGGGAGCCCGGCAGCCCGAATTCTGGGAGAATTATATTGATCCCGGGATGTTGGGTGGACGCGCTCCTCCTGGAAAAAGTGAAGATGAGACGCAGGCTCAACTTAAATCCCTACAGCCGTATATAGCTGTTGGGTTCCTTTGTTTGTAGACTGTGGATGGGTTTTGTTTATGTTCCATTTACAAATGCTTCAATATTGTTTACTGTCAGATGTATTGTCTTATACTCTACTCTCAAGTAACTAAATAAAGAATTTGAAAAAAAAAAAAATAATTATTTGATCCCCTTCAGATTTTATAAGTTTGCCCGCTTACAAAGAAATGAAGGGTCGATAATTTTTATCATAGGTGTATTTTAAATGATAGAGACAGAATATCAACCAAAAATCCAGAAACACAGGATACAAATGTTATACATTGAGATGCAGTTCAGTGAGTAAAATAAGTATTTGATGCCCTATAATTCCGGCTTCCACAGACTGGCTACAGTATGTTCTCATGTGGCACACAGATAAGTCCTGTCACTTTAAGAAGGTGCTCCTAACGACAACTCATTATGTGTATAAAAGACACCTGTCCACAGAATCTCATTTTCCATTCAAACCTCACCATCATGGGAAAGACCAAAGAGCTGTCAAAGGATGTCAGGGACAAGTTAGTGGACCTGCACAAAGCTAGAATGGGCTACAAGACCATCAGCAAGAAGCTTGGTGAGACGGAGACAACTGTTTGAGCGATTATTCACAAATAGAAGTGTTCTGTTACTTACATGATTGCCATGTAACATAAAATATGCGTAGTTATAGTAATGTTTGTATAGTTGGTTATTACAATGCCATCTTGTGGTTGTTTTGGATATTGCACCTTTCCACTCTGTTTTCTGAGTGTGTACCTCCCATCCTCTGTGAGCTAACTTCCTCTTCCTGGTTCACTCTGTTATGTAACTTCCTCTTCCTGTGTCCTCTCTCTGTCTCATGAGGAAAGAATATGGCCACATGCTTGTAGGCCTCAAACAATCTGCTCGCATCCTAGGACACATTACCATGTTTTGACCTGCAGTTACCATCTTTCAACCATCTGCCACATTTGTTGTATGCTGTACCTGCTATTTCCAATGAATAAACGCTCATGGAAGAATCGGTGACTGGTGAGTTCAAGCTATCTGATGAGAACTGTCCGCAGTGATTATATCTGCTTATACAGGCCAGGCATAGAGGTCTCAGCAAGGGATAAATCACTATTACAACAGTTATAGTCAGAATAAGAAGATACACAAAATAACCATCAATCGGTCTCGGTCTGGAGCTCTATGCAAGATGTTGCCTCATGGGGTAAGGATGGTCATGAGAAAAGTGAGGGATCAGCCCAGAACTACATGGGAGGAGCTTGTGAATGATCTTAAGGCAGTTGGGACCACAGTCACCAAACAAACCACTGGTAACGCCATATGCTGCCATGGATTAAAATCCCGCAGCCCCCAAAAGGTCCCCCTCCTCAAGAAGGCACATGTACAGGCCCCATCTGAAGTTTCCCAATGAACATCCAAATGATTCAGAGAAGGATTGGGAGAAAGTGCTGTGGTCAGATGAGACCAAAATTTAGCTCTTTTGCATTAACTCGACTCACTGTGTTTTACGGAAGAAAAATGCTGACTATGACATTAAGAACACCATCCCTACAGTCAAGCACAGAGGTGGAAACTGTATGCTCTGGGGCTGTTTCTCTGCTAAAGGTACAAGCCAACTTTGCCGCATTGAGGGGCCGATGGATGGGGCCATGTATTATATAATCTTGGATGAGAACCTTCTTTCCTCAGCCAGAACACTGAAGATGGGTTGTGGATGGGTCTTCCAGCATGACAAAGACCCAAGACATACCGCCAACGCAACAAAGGAATGGCTCAAGAAGAAGCACATTAAGCTCATGGAGTGGCCTAGCCAGTCTCCAGACCTTAATCCTATAGAAAATTTATGGAGGGAGCTGAAACTTCAAATTGCCAAGCAACAGCCAAGAAATCTTTAAGATTTAGAGCAGATCTGTAAAGTAGAGTGGACCATAATCCCTCCTGAGATGTGTGCAAACCTGGTCATCAACTACAAGAAACGTCTTACCTCTGTGATTGCCAACAAGGGTTTCTCCACAAAGTACTAAGTCATGTTTTGTTTGGGGATCAAATATTTATTTTACTCACTGAACTGCAACTCAATTTTATAACATTTGTATCATGTGTTGTTTATAGATTTTTGGTTGATATTCTGTCTCTATCATTTAAAATACACCTATGATAACAATTATAGACCCTTCATTTCTTTGTAATTGGTCAAACTTACAAAATCTGCAGGGGATCAAATAATTATTTTCCCCACTATATAATGCTAAGGGGTGCTGGAGAGTCTATTGATGCTGGCTACTGGGACATCTATTATTGATGGTGGGGGTCTATTGTTGCTGAGGGGCACAAAATCTGCAGGGGATTAAATAATTATTTTATCCACTGTATTAATTTCAATGATTGCTGCTGGACAGACTTTGTATCACTTTGACCACTGCAGGTAACCGCTGTCTGTGCAGAGAGCTGTAAATAGCTGCGGCTACCAGTGACCTGTCATTATAGTAAACTGGGCCAGCAGCCGCACCTAACAGCTCAGAGCCACACAGCCTAAATCGCTGGTGTGAATGTAGCCTTAAGCCCCATACAAACGATCAGAAAATCGTATGGAAAATACCGCTTTCTAAGCGATTGTATGATAATCGAATCGTTAGTAGAGAGATTTTGAGAGCTGACCATGACAATTCATCCAATATTTTCCGTCCGGACATGCAGGAAAAATTTTCTCGCACGATGCCCGATCTTACGACTTTCGTTTAACCAGTACAGTTGTCGTTTGAAAATGCAATACAAATACACTACAACACATCACTTCGCTTCCGATTTTTTTTTTTTTTTTTTTTTTTATTCTGTCGTACAAGAATTTTCGTGACTAAAGTAAACTCTGCTGATTCGATCTGAGATTAGAATGCAAAAAAAAAAACGGACGATTATTCGCCCGATGATCTCATTGTGTGTACCAGGCATGAGAGTGGCGCACGTGCAGTGTGGGTATCTGCCTGCACTGCACACTGATGCTGTGCTTGGCTGATGCATGTGTGGTACAGACAGCAGCCGGTACTGTGTATGCATCGGCCAAACACAGAAAAGGGGTGCTAATAGCCCATGCTGAGCATGCGTTGGGCAGCACAGGGCCAAATCTCTGCACTTTCTGTGCATGCTTCACCTGAGCAACAAGCGGCATGTATACATTCACCCCCGGGCAGGATCACATAGGTCAGGGTGGTTCCAGGGAGAACCTGCGAAGTAAAGAAGCCATCCTAAGGCCTCATGCACACATGACATAAGAAATGCTGTGTCTGAGGGTCGGTTTGTAGGTGGGGTGCAGCGCAGTGCGGCGGAATAACACACTCAGTCCCAGTGCAATGAAAGAACTTGTATTGAAATAATGCAGACAGTTCACAAATAACCTGGTGGGAAAGCATCCCAACCAAGACCACTCAGCCCACTGATGCAATACGGGAAACACAGCGATTTCTGTGCATTTCCTGCACCGCATAAGAATCTCACTGTGTTTATGCGATTTGCTGCAAGTGTCAATTAAACGTTAAAGCAGAGTTCCACCCAGGTAAAAGTCAGCAGCTACAAAAAGTGTAGCTGCTGACTTTTAACAATCGGACACTCACCTGTCCCACGCTCCAGCGATGCGGTCACCCGAGGGCTCGCTCTTCTTCCCCTCCCCTTGGCGGCGCCAGCATCACAGGTGTGGGCACCTGGCTTTGGCTTCAAAGTCGGGCGTGCACTGCGAATGCGCGAGTCGCCTTGTGAATGGCCGGCATATCTTCTTGGACTGTGACGTGTCCCAGAAGATCGCAGAGAGGGAGGGGGAGGAGGATGAACTTCCTTCTGGCTCCGCGGCTCTAGGAGAGGAAGTGCACCTGGGATACTGTGAAAACAGGGTCCCTGGTCCCCCCCCCAAAAGAAAATGTCATGCCAATTGTTGCATGTCGGAGGGGTCACCTTCCCTTAAAGCTGATGTTCCACTTTTGGGTGGAACTCCGCTTTAACAACACCCCAAAAGCAGGTCGCAAAACACAGTTCATTTGTCTGAACTGGATCGAAGGGGTATGAACACCCATGAGATCCGGTTCCAGTGCGAACAAATAAAAGCTGCCTGCACCTTTTTCATGTGGATGAGGTTCGATTTAAGGCATTCAAAATGAATGGGCTCTAATCGCACCACACAAAATGCACAAATAATGCATTTGTGTACCAAGAACATGAACTTTAACTACACAATAGGGGGAGAGCCTCTGGGGGAATCTAGGATGGAAAAGGACCTAGGAGTCCTAGTAGTGAACAGGCTCAGCAGTGGCATGCAATGCCAAGCTGCTGCAAGCAAAGCTAACAAAGTGTTGGCATGCATCAAGAAAGGGATCAACTCCAGGGATAAATCAATAATTCTCCCACTCTACAAGTCTCTGTTGAGGCCGCACCTGGAATATGCCGTCCAGTTCTGGGCACCAGTCCTCAGGAAGGATGTCCTGGCATTGGAAACAGTGTTGCCAACCTCCCGCAGCATTTTTTACTGGCAAAACATGGAAAATTTACTGGCGGAGAACATTTTTTACTGACAACATGAAAAGTAACAGGATTCCCATTAAAAACTAAGGCAATTGATATTCAAACACAACATGGAAACACTGGCAATACCCATATCATGTAATTTGATTTGTTTACACTTAAAAAATCAGCACAGCATGACAAATGATCAGACCCTGATATTCATAGACCGTTGTAAAAATCACTGATTTTTACAAACTGTCAGTAAATTTACTGGCGGTTGGCAACCCTGATTGGAAAGGGTTCAGAGAAGGGCAACAAAGCTAATTAAGGGATTGGAGGACCTTAGTTATGAGGAAAGATTACAAGCACTGAACTTATTCTCTCTGGAGAAGAGACACTTGAGAGGGGATATGATTTCAATGTACAAATACTGTACTGGTGACCCCCACAATAGGGACTAAACTATTCCATGCAAGGGAGTACACAAAGACATGCGGCACCACTAAAAATAGAAGAAAGGCGATTTAACCTTAAAATGCATAGAGGTTTCTTTACGGTAAGAGCTGTGAGGATGTGGAATTCTCTTCCACAAGCAGTAGTCTCTGCTGGGAGTATAGATAATTTCAAAAAACTATTAGACGCACACCTAAGGGTCCACAACATTGAGGGATATACAATGTAATACTGACATAAAAAACACACACATTGGTTGGACTTGTGTCTTTTTTCAACTTCGCTGACTATGTAACTATGTAAAATCGCATGTGATTTGCACAGGAATGCGGGGTGATTCCTGTGCAAATCACATGCCGTGTGGTAGTGTGAATCGGGGCTCACAGTTCTAACAGCGTGTAGAGAGAAGAATGTAGCCAACTGTCAGCGTCTGTAGAGAGGGGAAGAATGCGGTCTGGCTGTCTTGTGCCCAACAAGTAGTGTCCAGAGAAGTTGAGAGATCCTTCGCTTTCCCTCCTCATCAGGAACCTTTCCCTGCCGCTAGTTCTGTCCCCAACAGGCAGGGTACCTGTCCCTACCAACTCACAAATGCATGCCAAACCTGGGAGCCAGGGCTTTAACCACTTCAGCCCTGGAAGGATTTACCCTCTTCCTGACCAGGCCATCTTTTGCAATACGGCACTGCGTGCTTTAACTGACAATTGCGCGGGAAATTATTTTGTCACAAATAAAGCTTTCTTTTGGTGGTATTTGATCACCTCTACAGTTTGTATTTTTTGCGCTATAAACAAAAAAAGAATGACAATTTAGGGGAAAAAAACTATTTTTTCTGCTAAAATAAATAAAAAAAAATGTCTTCCTTAGTTTAGGCCAATTTGTATTCTTCTACATATTTTTGGTAAAAAAAATATCGCAATAAGCGTATATTGATTGGTTTGCACAGAAGTTATAGCGTCTACAAAATAGGGGATAGATTTTTTTGGACTTTTTATTATTTTTATTTTTTTTTACTAGTAATGGTGGTGATCAGCGATTTTTATCGGGACTGCGACAATTTTGACACTTTTTTGAGACCAGTCACATTTCTACAGCGATCAGTGCTATAAAAATGCACTGGTTAATGTATAAATTACAGTGGCAGGGAAGGGGTTAACACTAGTGGTGATTTAAGGGTTAAATGTTCCCTAGGGAGGTGTTTTGTAACTGTGGGGGGAGTGAACTGACTGGAGGAAGAGAGAGATCACTGTTCCTGATCACTGGGAATAGACAATCTCTCTCTACACCCCTGTCAGAACAGGCATCTGCTTTGTTTACATAGGCAGATCCCCGTTCTGCCTCTCTATGGAGCGATCGCGGGTGGCTGGGTACATTGCGGCCGGTGGCCACGCACACGGCTTCGGGGGTCGCTCACATGCCCGCTATATCTATTACAGGGACCGCCATACTGGTACAGCGATTCACGCAATAGAGCCGCCTTGCTGCAGTATAACTGCGGTGGGCTTTTGGGAAGTGGTTAAATAGGCTCTGCCTGACCCATGATGGCTGCCAGAGTCACCTGGGGCTGCAGCACCCAAGTGGATGCTCCCCAGTGACCCAAGAAACCATAGAGGAACTGTGATCCCCTCCATTTCCTCTCCAACTGCAGTGCCGCTACAGAGGAGCGCCACCTGCCGTGGAGAAAGCAGACTGCACCTGCCTCCAGATTCACACCAGAAAAGGTGCGTTCAGGCGTGCAACTTTGTGCAGCGCAGCGTGTTTTTAACAATCAATTAATTTCAATGTGCTGCTGAATGAGCAAAAGGTACACCAGGCACAACTTTTAAAATTCTGACCCACCAAACCACATGGTACTGTGTGGTTTGGTGGCTGTGATTGCACCAGCGTTTGTGAGATGTGTGGGGGTGCTATTAAGAATGAATGGCAACTGCGCACGTCTGCCACCGGCAGTGCATTCCTGTGTAGTGTGGTAAAATATGCGCTTTTGCACCACAATTGTGAACTGGCCCAGCAGGGGTCTATGTCTCCCTGCACTCAGTTAGCTTCTTACTAAGCAGCTGGCGAAAGTGAGAGCAGAAACTTAAAGAGGAGTTCCACCTGCCACCCCCCCCCCCCCACAAAAAAAAAGTTTAATATTAGGGCACTTACCTGTCCAGGGTTCCAGTGATGACCTCACCCGAGCTGATTCTTGAATCTGCTCTGGGGTGCAGCCATCTTGGCTAAGGGAAACCAGCAGTGAAGCCTTGTGGCTTCACAGCCGGTCCACAACTGCACATGTGTGAAGTGCACTGTACTTTGTGAATGGGCTGCAGCCTTCTGGGACTGGCTTAGTGTCCCAGAAGGCTGTGGGGATAGGAGGGGGTGCCGAACTTCTGTCTCAGTTGTCAAAACCAGGTACCCGCTCCCCCAAAAAGGTGGCAAATGTGGGTGAAGCTCCACTTTAACTGATGAAATTTGTATCGCTTCCAGGTTCTACTTTGCTAGAGATCAGCGAACGGACGTTCCCTGGTCTCTCTCCCCTCTATGCAGTTCAACAGCTCGGATAGCGGGGCCCAGAAATACATGGCAGGGGTGCATGTTTAGGGGGCTCTATCTAAAAGTTAACAGTTGGCATGTGTAAACAACCCCCCCCCCCCTCCCCACCGCTGACGATGTATGGCACACAACAATGGCGGCAAAATGGCTAAACCATTGGAAGCATTTTGTGAAAACTTCCTGTAGTGAGCCGACAACACTGCCCTGAAATGTTATCATTCCTGCCTGAGTGCTCCACAGGACACCTCCCCCTATGTAATGAAGATGGGGAGAGGTGGTGTTCTGTAGTCCTAGTACACTTTCTGTCCTAGGGTGACAACGTTGCTCCTCCAGAGATACAGTGCACAGTGTTGTCATCCTAGGACAGGAAGTGTGGTACTGACAGGAAAACGGGCTGTAAGAATGTAACTGAAGCAGCCACCACATGTGAGGACGGGTAATCTGCCATTTGTGATGTTATTGGTTTTGTGTTTACATAGACGTCCATGTACCACCCCCTCATAGGTGAACACCCCACATACAGGGCAGTGTGTGTTCTACCCTCAGACACAGCATAGCCCCGCCCCTTCTGTATTAGGACGGCGGTCGCCTCAGTGGCGGAAGTGACGTCAGCCGGGGGCGGGTGTTTGCTCTGGAGGAAAAAAAAAGATGTCGGCAGCCGGGGAAGAGAGGGGGAGTGAGTGCGGTACGGGGGGCTCCTCGTCCCCCGGGGGATCCCAGCAGTGCAGCACGCTGCTCAACCTCCCCATTGTGGCCATCGAGAACATCCTGAACTTCCTGAGCTACGACCAGATCAGCCAACTGCGCCTGGTGAGAGAGGGCAGCCGGCCGGGAGGGGGCGCTGTGCGTGCTTTACCCTTCACTACCCCTCCCCCCCCACCTACCTATCCATCCAGGAGCTCTGCCTACTGCATCCCTTCCCTGATACCCCCTACATCTGTCAGAGGGCAATACATAATACCCCACCCCCAATGGCCCCCTACACCTCACCTGCCACAAGGCAATTATCACCCCCCCCCCCCCACCTGCTGTG
>BLSH010005047.1:755071-766434 GCA_018402905.1 Glandirana rugosa
TTTGGTTTCACTATCACTGAAACCTTTCTCAAGGGGGACGTGGTCAATATAAGTGGAAGGGACACGTGGGAATAAGGGTGCACAGGGAAGGTGAATATAACTGGTGCAGGGGGAACTCTTTCCAAAGTCACTATCACTTTGGTTTAAATAGGTGAGATGACAGCGCCACTTTAAGGCAGAACTAAACCCATTGATTTAACGGTTTCAGAAAATAGTTAACCACTTCCCCTCTGGGCCAATTCTGGCACTTCACTCCTACATGTAAAAATCCTCTTCTTTTTTTTTTTTTTTTTCTTTCTAGAAAATTGCTCGGAACCCCCAAACATATTTTTTTTTTGTTTTTTTTTTAGCAGAGACCCTAGGGAATAAAATGGTGATCGTTGGAACATTTTATGTCACATGGTATTTGCACAGCAATTTTTCAAACGCATTTTTTTTTTTTTTTGGAAAAAAAGATTCATGAATTAAAAAAAAAAAAAAACAGTAAAGTTAGCCCAGTTTTTTTGTATAATGTGCAAGAGGATGTTACACCGAGTAAATACCTAATATGTCACACTTTAAAATTGCGCAAACTCGGGAAATGGCGCCAAACTTTGGTATGTAAAAATGTCCATAGAAAATGTTTACAAGTTACCAGTTTAGAATTACAGAGGAAGTCTTGGACTAGAATTATTGCTCTTGCTTTAACGTTCACAGCGATACCGCACATGTGTGGTTTGAACGCTGTTTACATATGTGGGCGCGACGTACGTATGTGTTCACTTCTGTGTGTGAGCACGCAGGGACGGGAGCGCGTTTAAAATTATTTAAATTTGTTTTTAAATTTATTTTCTTTGTTTTTTTTATTTTTACACTTTCCCTTTTTAACATTTTTTTTCTTTTGATTCCTTTATTCCTATTACAAGGAATTAGAGCTGCACAATTAATCGTAAGAAAATCACAATCTCAATTTCCCCACCCGTGCGATCTCCATCAGGCATTACCACAATTTTCAGTGCAGTTAACGGAGTCTGACTTGTGGGGCGATTCAGCGTGACTTGGCTGTAATAAAAGTCAATGCAAGTCGCCTGAAGTCTCCCCAGGAATCTTTTTCTAAGTCGGAGCGACTTGAGTCTCTGGGCAGACAGCCAAGTTCTGAGGTCATTGCTCATAAAAGAGGCTAGAAGAGATACAATGCAATTACTTCAAAGGAATGAACTCCACAGTGTATAGAAGAGTTTCCATTTTAAAGACTAAGGCTGGATTCACACCTGTCCGGTGCGAATTTCAGCCTGTCTGCTGCCGGGAAGGGGCGGAGCCACCGTTCGGCGGCTCCTGTCCGTTCCCACAGCGCAGTAGCTGCGGGGGCAAGAGATGGGGGAGGAGCCACGAGCAGGGGAAATATCCCCGTTCAGTGCGGAGTGCATCTCCATGTTAGATGCGCTCCCATTGAACTCAACGGGCTGGGAATTCGCACCGCACTGCACAGAAAAGGCACACGGTTTTTGCGGAGTGCGAATGTACCACACCTATGTGAACCGGACACATTGAAAACAAGCCGCATCCAATTCGCATAGGTGTGAACCCAGCCTTAATCTTTCTTGACATTTGTTGATTGAAGTAAAAATCCAGTATTTTCTGCTAGAAAATGACTTAGAACCCCCAAACATTATATATTTTTTTTTTAGCAGAGACCCTAGAAAATAAAATGGCAGTTGTTGCAATATTTATGTCACACGCTGTTTGCGCAAGTGGTCTTTCAAACGCAGTTTTTGGGAAAAATGACCCTTTCAAAAAAAAAGACTAAACAGTGCTGTTAGCCCAATTTGTTTGTATATGTAAGATGTTACCCCGCGAGAATAGTAATCTTTATTCTAAGCAAATGGCCAGAATCGTGCAGCTCTTCATGGAATGTAAACATCCCTTGTAATAGGAATAGGGCATGACAGGTCCTCTTTATGGAGAGACCCCACATCTCTCTTCCAGGCAGGAAAGTCTGGGATCAAAAGAAAAAAAAAAAACGATCTCAGCCTTTCCAGCCGCGTCCCCAGCGATGTTTGCTTCCGCCAGGCCAGACGTGACGTCATAACGCCGCCTAAGCCTCTGAAATTCATATAGCTTCCCGGGGACCATCTGGTCATTGGAAATCTCTATACTCAACTTCCGGTGCTGGTGGGTTCCTTCTTTGGCTCGCTGATCGCACAGGCGAGCCGGTAGACGCATCGGAAGGCAGCGATCTGTAAGAACGATCAAGCGGCTGAGCAGCCTCTAAAAAGATGATCTCTGGATGATGCCTGCAGCTGCACCCATCATTCACATATCCCCACTCAAATCCCAGGGTGTCATATGATGCACCTTGGGTGGGAAGTGGTTAAATTGTGTGTTCTCTCAACCAAACTGTCAATCCTTCGAATGACCAGCGTCCTAACTGATCACTTGTGCAGCATCATGGCAATTGAAGATCAGAGGCCCAGATTGCAGCTTTCTTGGCTGAAGCTGATAGGAGGGCTTAGTTCCGATTTAAAGAACATTTGTGGTGAGAGAAATACAGGATTCGCCATTGCTGACCTGAAAATACTTGGTTGCCTGGCTTTCTTGACTCAGTGGTTTCAATACTTACATTGACCTGAAAGAAGCGGCTGTGTTGTTGTTCCAGGTCAGTGACTTGGAACAAAATAGGCAGTTTGTTTTTTACATAAGATCAGCAATGGCAGCCTACATATTTATCTTGGTTTCCTTTACAGTGAACCTGTCATAATAGAGGCCATTGCTGACCTTTCCTCTTAAATTTCATGTGGCCGTCTATCTAATTCTTTTCACTTCCGTTTGTTGGGACAATAACCAGGAACAGGCTTATGATGGCTTTTCTCATTCTAAACATCCAGACAACCAGCATTTTTAGCAGGTCAGCGTTGACGGTCCACTCCTTACAGGCATACTTTAACCACTTGCCTACTGGGCACTTTTACCCCCTTCCTGCCCAGGCCAATTTTCAGTTTTTCTTCTTGCTAAATAAATGAAAAATACCAACTATTTTGGAAAAAAAAAAAAAAAAAGCTTTTCTTAGTTTTTTTTTCTTGCAAACAGGTAATTTTTCTCCTTCACTGATGTGTGCTGATGAGGCTGCACTGATGGGCACTAATAGACACCACTGGCAGCCAGTGTTCATTTCGTAGACTAAAACATTTTAGTAGACTAACTTTACTAATACCATTTTAGTTGACTAAAATAATACAAAAACGATTGAGATGACTAAAATACGACTAAAACTAAAATGCCATTTTGGTCAAAAGACTAAGACTAAATTGAAATTTGACATCAAAATGAACACTGGTCTGTAGTGCATGTTTATACCTCAATACCATAAATAACATATTTGATTTTTCACTCCAGCTGTATATAATGGGTTTGGAAATTGTAGAGAAATGCTTAAATAATGCATTACAACTACACCAATTAGATTTCAGACGACTAAAATGAGTTTTAGTTGATTAAAATGTAATGGAGATTTAGTCGACTAAAACAATTGCAAAAGACTAACATGGGACTAAAACTAAAATGTCATTTTAGTCCTAGGACTAAAACTAAATCAAAATTTGCTGCCAAAATGAACATTGCTGGCAGCACTATTGGGGCTGCACTGATTATCTGGACATTGAGGATTAGTGGCTGGATTATCAGTACAGATGTCTCCTTTAAAATTAGCCGATTACCGGCTCTCCTCTCCTCATGCTGTGACAACGTGAGGAAAGGAATGCCGATAACGGCAAGTGTGTTTCCATCGTGATCAACACAGCTGATCATGTAGTTAAAGAGCCGCTGTAATTGGCTCTTTATCCCAATCTGTGATCAGCTGTGTCCTATGTCATATGACCCCCTCCCAGAACTGGATGACCATGCTGTAGCTGTCATTTGGCTATACCGTGGTCAGCTAGTGGTTAAAGTAGAACTATGGCCTTCCACTGCCCAAAAAAAAAAAAAAAAATGTTCTACAGGAAGTACATCTACACTTGCAGTTTTCTTAGTCCTCCTGCAAAAGGTCCCACAAATACCTTTTGATTCTGCCAATGAAATCCACCTCTGATTATAGGCACGGTGCTGAGAATAGAGTGCAACTGAGCATATGCAGAACAGGATGAGACAGTGTATTACTGGGTGTTAAATAGTAAACTTGCATCACATTTTTCATGTTTTACTATATCTGCAATAGGGACCAGCCTGAAATGATCTAGCAGGACTTAATTTTCTGACCAAAGTTCCACTTTAAAATTGCTCCCTGCTTCCATTGATGGTGAACCCTTTCACTTTTGCAAGCACAGACTGAACACTTGTGACTCTCAGACTGACGTGCACTCTGCTATTGCCGAGAAGGTGAGAGGGAGGACAGAGCTAGATGTCCTGGATTTTTGTTTTACATAATAAAGGAAAGATGTTTGTAACTAAAAATCTTAAGATGAAATCTACCCAAAGCATTTTAGTTTTAGCTTTTAGCCCTCGTACACACCAGTGCGATTTGTCAGTTAAAAATTGCATGACAAGTCGCACCCTATTTTCAGCAATGGAACCGTTCAAATCGTTGCAACTCTGAAAATGGTTCCTGCGCTACTTTTCTGCAATTTCATTGCGACTTGCTTTGACTTCTGTTATAATTGGGGCTGATCCAAATCACACTGATCTGCAGCCTCAGCGCAATGTCAAAGCCACACTGGTGAAAACCAGGACTTAAAGCATACGTTTACTAAAAAAAAAAGAATGTTATTTACTCTTCCTCTGAGTTCTCCACCTCCTGGTGCTGCAATTCTGGTGTGACGGAGGTTAATGGAGCCAACAAAGCTGTAACAGTGCCCTACTATGCCCGCCCTTTACACCCAGCTCCTCCATTTATGGAAGCCGAACTACAGCTTCTAGGAGTAAAACAATATCTATGAATGGAGGATCGGTGGATGACTGAAAGGTCCACCTCATCCATTCGTATAAGCTGTAGTACCCATTTCTGTGAATGGAGGTGCTGGGTGGAAAGGGAGGGCGTAGTCAGGAACTCTTGATGAGTGCCTGTAACAGTTCCATCAACTCCATTATCCCAGCCACAACATAAAATTGTGGAACCAGGCATGTGGAAATCGAAAGAGCAGGATTTATACTAAGGCCCCATTCACACAGGGGCGACTGTCGCTCCGACTTGAGTCGCCCCAAGTCGCTTGACATCTGAAATCCCATTGAAAAGAATGGGAGCCATCTTAATGTACACTACTGAAGTCGGAGCGACTTCATAAAAGGTTCCTGTACTACTTCTAGGCGACTTCTATCCGACTTGTGCCCATAGAATTGAATAGAAGTCGCCTCCAAGTCGGATCCCCCATCTAAATACAAGTGACTTTGTAGTGAAAAGAATAGAATTTATTTTTAGGCAACCCCATCCCTCCCTTCTCTGATTGGTCAAGGCAAATTCGCCTGGCAAAAGTCGTGTTGTAAAGTCGCCTCAAGTCCCTGGAAGTTGCGCTGAAATAGCCTAGCAAAGTCGCGCCGAAGTCGGGTCGCCCCTGTGTGAATGCAGCCTAAAGGAGACCAAAGCACACATGGCATCGATTAAAAGTAATGTCCCTTTTTTTTTTTTTTTTTTTTTTGTGAATTTTGGCTTTGACCACTTGCCTACCTGGCACTCTGACCCCTTTCCTGTCCAGGCCAATTTTCAGCTTTCAGCGCTGTTGCACTTTGACAATTGTGCGATTATGCAACACTATACCCAACTAAATTTTTTTTTTTTTTTTTTTTTTGATACACAGCTTTCTTTCGGCAGTGATGGGGGCGGTGCTGATGGGCTGCAGTGATGGGGGAGGCGCTGATGGGCTGCAGTGATAATCCGGACACTAATGATCAGTGCCCTGATTATTGATGTAGGATGAACCCTATGTGGATTGCCGGTAACCAGCTCTCCAAATGAAAAATACACTGGTTTTCTGCTCAAAGATAAAATAGCACTTTTAGGGTTCTTTCACACTTGCTATGGAGTGTGATGCCCTCTGAAGAGTAATAAGCATTTCAATTGCTTTTCAGAGAGCATATGACATATTGTGTGGGTTTATATTGCCTCCTCACTGCCTGATTTAACCCTATAATGCCACAGTTGCGTGCATTGCACATAGTTGCAGCACAGCCCAATTGAACTCGATGGGCGACTTTGACAAGTGCTGGAGCTTGTTGAACTCTGCACCCTGAGTTAAAAATGCTGCGGCATGTGAATGGCTCTGTCCAGCTGTTATTTTACAGTTCAAATTGGTGGCTTGGGGGCACTAAAACAGCAGCTCAGTCCCCCGGTTTTTACCGCCCCGATTACGCATCTGAAAGAGACTTAACTCTGCACCTCGAGTTAAAAATGCTATTTAGCATCATGGTTACAGCATATGAACAGCCCTGTCCAGCTGTTATTTTACAGCTTGGCCTTCTTTTTTCTTTCTCTGAAAGAGACCTTATTGAATATAAGGGCTGGTTCACACCTGTTTGAACCGTGGCCCACGTTCTTGTGTGGTGTTATTTTCAGGCTATTCATTTGAATGGGCTGAAATCGCACCAAAAGTAGTGCATGCAATACTTTTACAAAACGTTCTGCTACCTGATCACGCGGTACTGCGGTTCCATGCAATCCAGTGCAGGCAAACGTACTGTGTTTTTGTTATCTGCGTTTGGGTTGTCATTAGGAATGCACTGACACTCGCAGTAAATCACACACCCAATGCTTTTTTGAACGCGGCGCAGGAAACGCACCCAAATCAGGTTCGGATGTGAACTAGGCCTAAAAAGAAAGAGGTGAGACCCCTTTCAAATTGGGGTCGCGTTAGCGGTAAAGCGCTTCTTGTTTAAGTGGCACTTTACCGTTGTTTAAGCTGCGCTTTTTGGCCGCTAGCGGGACACGTTTAACTCCCAAGAAGGGGTTGAAAGCGTCGGTGTTGGGGCGCTTTTCAGGCACTTCTGAAGCGTTGGCCATTCATTCCAATGGGCAGGGGCGGGTTGGGAGCGATGTATACACCGCTCCCAAACCGCCCCAAAGATGCTGCTTTCAGGACTTTTTTTCCTGTCCCGCAAGTGCAGCGCCACGGTGTGAAAGAACACAGGCATTCACACTCGGACGGCATGGGAGGCTGTTTTCAGGCTCTATTTCTAGCGCTAAAAGGCCTGAAAAAGTTTTATATTACATACAATTCTTTCACTCCCTACATTGAATGCGATCCAAAACATCGCATTGTAGCTTATCAAATGAGTTTAATTTTCAGTAACATTTCTGTTTTATCTTTGAGCAGAAGAACTCTGTGCCATCTCCATTGATAGGACGGCACGCAGTATAAGGTGAGAACAATAGTGTATGAATGTTACCCAATATCCCCTGCAATTACTGCACTCCCCCCTTATCCTATGGGAGAATTTCTACCCTGCCTCATTTAGATTGGCAGCAGACACCTTCAGTTACAAGGCCTCCTGGTAGCCTCTGTCCTTGCAGCATCTCTAGAAGGATGCACAGCAGGCTGTCATTGCTTCTGTTGCTGAAACAGGGACACCGTTGAAGGGACCTTGGCTACCACTGCAGAGGGGTCTGACATAACTGCACCACCTTTCTCAGGCTGTAATGCAGTAAGAAATCCCATTATTCTGCTTCTTTTATGCCAGAAAGAGTCTTCACAGTTGTATGGTTATTTGCATCCTAATTATTTTATTTCAATAAGATTTACCATAGTTGTCTTCCCTGCAGAGGGCTCTGGGGAGGTTGGGGGCTGCAATACACCCACATAATCGTACACTTTTAAGGGTACAGTCACACTTGCAAATGCACCCTGCCAGCACTAACATGCAAGTGGGTGTGATTAGCTGCAAGAGCCATCAGTCTCCCATTGCTTTTAATGGGGCTGCCTACTTGCAGCTAATAGCGGGAACCCCTGCTGGGGCTCTTGTATGTAATCACCGGCAGTGGGAATTTGCAGGTGTGAATGTACCCTAAAGACCATTTTTACTTTTGCAGTCAACCTCTCCCCCCACCTATGTTTGTGCTCCCATTCACACCACATATACCTAAAAATATTTTAACTGCTTCTTGAAGGACGTCCTCATTTTCAAAATTGTCAGTCTTTTTTGGTTTATAGCGCAAAAATTAAAAACCGCAGAGGTGATTAAATACCACCAAAATAAAGCTTAATTTCTGGAGAAAAAACGAACATAAATTTAATTTATGTACAGCATGGATGACCGCACAATTATCAAAGTAACGCAGTGCAGCATCGCAAACAATGGGCCTGATCGTGAAATCTTCTGGAGGTCAAGTGGTTAAAGGATAGGTTCACCATTGGAACATGTTAGATATTCCATCTGTTTTTAGGGTTGAACATGTAACATGTTCTAGCATCTGCAGCCTCTCAGCTCCTCCCCTTCCCTGTGACAGCACATGGGAAATCTTCTCCCCACACCTAATGTCACAATTTGAAATTAGCCTGGCTGTGCGGTGCTCTGCCCACACGGCCATGTAACCGTTTCCTGTGAATGATGGCCTACAAGTACCCCAAGGCATTGCAGCTGACGGGTTGTAGTTCTCAATGAACTGCGAGGGTGCTAGTAAAGCACCCTTATAGTCCATTGATCTTCCTGCTCTCAGGTAACTGCCTGTCCTATGAGATTTGGGCAGACCGCTATCTTGAGAGTCTGCAGGAGCCTGACATTGCACGTAAAAAAAAGATATCCAGCCTTTATTCTTTAAGTTATTATTTTTATACAGTATTCATATAGCGCCAACAGTTTGCGCAGCGCTTTACAAAATGAAGGCAGACAGTACAGTTTCATTAATGTGAATGGGAACAGGCAATGAATAATAAACTAGGTGTTATCCGAATTTGGCAGAAAAAGTGGAAATACACTTTAAAGATAGCATCATGCTATAGCATTGTGCCAGCTTCTTAGCTTCAGGCAACTTCAAAGTGGATTAGACGGTTTTAATCTCTTGTTTATTAGCAGTGTGTGTGTCTGACATTCTATATTTTTTGTGGAACTTCTTGTGTGGCAGATATAAGGGCCTTTTTTGTGCAGGTTTTTCAGCAGATGAGGGCAGTTGTTTGCATATTGAACTGCCTCCTGAAACCGTGGCAAATCCTACCATTTACAATGTGCAGGGCTCATGGGTCCAAATGTACATATTTTTGCACTTAAAGTTGATGTAAACTGCCAAACAAATTCAAACCTTCGGATCCCCAGGAGAATTCCCCTCCAACACCGCTTTTATCTCCACCATGTCATCTTCTGGGTTTGGAGTCTTCAGCCATCTTGATTGGCTGGGACAGGATGACGCAACTCCCATTAATGTGCACGGGAGATACTTTGTCACAGCACAAATTTATGCTGAGACTCTACACTGAGCTGCAGGTGCGTAGCTCAGTGTACAGTTTTTCCTGCTTTTTTACTTTGCAAGAAAAATGCAGAAAAATATTTTCCCTACGATTTAAAGTAGTTGCAAAGGCAGAAGGTTTTCTTTATCTTAATGCATTCTATGCATTTAGATAAAAAGCCTTCTGTGTGCAGCAGCTTCCCTCAGCCCCCCTAATACCTACCTGAGCCCCATCTCTGTCCAGTGATGTCCACAAATGTCTCGGCCATTCGAGACTCTCCCTCCTGATTGGCTGAGACACAGCAGCAGCACCTTTGGCTCCTGCTGCTTTCAATCAAAGTCAATCAGGAGAGAGAGGGGGCAGAGCCAGTCTGCAGCTCTGTGTCTGAATGGACACAGGGAGCTATGACTCGGCTTGGGTGCCCCCAGAGCAAGCTGCTCCCTGTGGGGGCACTGAACAGGAGGGAGGGGCCAGGAGCAGCGAAGAGGGAACAGAGAAGAGGATTGGGGCTGCTCTGTGCAAAACCACTGCACAGAGCAGGTAAGTATAACATGTATGTTATTTTTATTGAAAAAGACACTTTACAATCACTTTTAAATGGGACTTTTCACACCACTGCACTATGGGTGCGGTGCGCTTTGAAATGTCCTGCATCTTTGGTGCTGTTGAAATGAATTAATAGAAATCCTAAACACGCACCCGCTATTTTCATTTTTGTTGCGTTTTTGAGTCGCGTCCATTTCATAGGTGCAGGTGGCGTACCAGAAATGTGGGGGAAACACGTGTGAAACACAGCAATATTGCGTTAAAAATGCATATGCAGTTTTTACTGTCATTTTCCAACGGAGCAGTATGAAAGGGGCCTTAGGAAAAAAGTGCTGAGAGGCAGGAAGAAGCATCTATGACAGAGAAGACCTACAGGGGGGAGCACTCTGAATCTGGTGCAGCTGTGCATGGTAGCCAATCAGCTTCTAACTTCAGCTTGTTCAATTAAGCTTTGACAATAAGCCCTCGTTCACACTGAACACGACTACGAAATCGTGCAAATTTGTCTGAACTTGAAAGATTTCAAAGCTGTATTTCAGTCCGACTTCAGGGGCGCCTTGAAAGACATCTGTGCGGGTTCATACACAGATGTCTATTGAAATCTCCCCCAAAGTCACCAAAAGTAGTGCAGGAACGTCTTTTGGAAATCGGTGCGGCACATCGATTGGGACGCTCCCATTGCTGGCAATAGGCTCAAATTTGAAGTCTGCCTGTAACAAAGGCTTTACTTCCGCTTTAAGACACACACACTTGCATGCATCTAAGGGCTCATGCACACCGCATCTCAAAGAAGAGGCTTTTGAGCTTTCATTTCTTTCTGCCTCGAAACTCCCCTCCATGTTTTCCAATGTGTCCATGCACACTGGCTTTTTCAGGAGTTTACAGGCTCAAAGAAAGCCCACCAAACTCTTGTATTTGAGAGGAGCTTTCGCGCAGAAAAGATGCCTAAGTGCCCAAAAACGTGCAAAAGTGCTTGAAAACGCACAAAAAAAAAATGAGCTGAGGGGAGGGTTTGTGAAAAAAAATGCTTATGCTCAAAAAAAACCCGATGTCCGCCGGAGACCCGCGATCTCCTTTCAGAGAGGAGGAACGGGGAACCGCCGAAGTAAACACGGCGGTTCCCCGTTCTGTGAATGGGACATGACAGATCTACTGATCCCTGTCACTGGGATCAGTTAGATCTGTCATGTCCCGACCAGCCCCTCCCCCCCACAGTTAGAACACACCCAGGGAACATTTGTTAACCCCTTCACTGCCCCCTGCAGGTTAACCCCTTCACTGCCAATGACATTTATACAGTAATCAGTGGACATTTAAATTTCTGATCGCTGTATAAATGTCATTGGTCCCAAAAATGTGTCAAAAACGTCCGACATGTCCGCCCCGATATCGCAGTCCCGATAAAAATCGCAGATCGCCGCCATTACCAGTAAAAAAAATAAATAAATAAAAACGCCATAAATCAATGTCCATAGTTTG
>BLSH010005047.1:775991-789132 GCA_018402905.1 Glandirana rugosa
CCCCCCCCCCCCCCCCCCCCCCCAATCCACCCCAGTGTAAAAGCCTCTGAGTGCTTTCACACTGGGGCGGTGCGCTTGCAGGATGTTACAAAAAGTCCTGCGAGCAGCATCTTTGGGACGGTGCGGTGAGCGGTGATTACACCACTCCTCCACCGCCCCTGCCACTGACTCAGTGGCGGGGCGTTAAAAGCGCCCCACTCCCGCCTGCATTGTGGTGCTCTAACGGCTGAAAATCGCAGCTGAAACTACCGTCGGTTTACCACTATGGCCCATAACTTCTCCCTGATTACAGGCTTACCTGTAGTTTAAAGTGGTTGTCGAGTTGACAGCCACTTTAAGTTTCTGACATGACATCATGAAATAAATGTGGTTCTTCTCGTATCTTTGGAGGGTTTGAGCATTAAGGGTGTGACACAACTGTAAATATTTTGTAGAAGTTCTGCCTTGAAATATTAAACTCTGATTGTAGAGTGATGAAAGACTTCAATACATACCCAAAGTATAATTGAGCAATGGATCGAATACCCAGTGCTGGCCAGGGAGTGCAGTCTTGTAGTTTAACAAGTTCCACGTAGTTGGAGTTACACCACAGTGGAGTGCCACTCGGGTAATTCCTAACCTGCAAGCTTTTTTTTTTGCTTTTTTTTTCCAAAATGTTATTAACAAGGATCTCCTAGGACGATTTGGTGGAACAAAAGGAAGATTTATTCCCAAATGCAACAATGACGTTCTGTGTCAGCGGGGCAGTAACCAACATATGGTGTCTGTTATATCTGCCGAATCTCAACCCATCAGTTGTTTAAATTGGGCAATTATGAAATAAAACCTTGTTTGGGAATGCTAAAAAAAATCTTGATCTTCACTATACTGTAAGGTAGTGCATTTAATTTAGGCCGCCTGCCTTTTCCAAATGAGCTTCCTGAATTGTGCACCTACACGCACAACCATTTTTGGGGTATCCACATAGACAAATTCTGGAGTATGTAAAGTAATTGTGGGGCCCAGACCATCTTAATCATATTAACTCTTCTATCTACCGATGAGGATTATTTACCCAGCTCAAGCATTTCTGTTTAAAGGAGTGTGGGAAAGGCTGTTGAGGTTCAGATCTACATATGTCTGAGGGTTAGAGGTTTGTTATAATGGTGTTTGTTTTTTTTTTCCTTGTGTGTTGTGTGGCTGTTTATGCCTTGCTATGGTTCGGAGATATGCTTTTTTATTTTTTTGCTCTTTTTGTATATGTCTATGTGTATGTTGAAAAAATGGAAATTAAAATTGGCATTATTGTATAGAGGGTTAGAGGTAACTGTAACTCCCAAATATTGGAATGAATGGGAAAAAAGTACTTGTTTCTGCTACACTATTGTTCAGTCTATCCTCTGTAGTATTCCTTTTCCGCCACTAGGTGTCCTTAGTCTTCCTCCTTCAGTCATTGCCATTATCAAGTAAATTTCCTCTGTTAACATTTACCTATAGCGAAGCATATAATAAGGCTTACCTATAGGTAGTGTAAATATCTCCTAAACGTGCAGTGTTTAGGAGATATTTACATTACATGCAGCCAGTGACATCACTGGCACATGCGCTCTGAAGGAATGGTCACGGGTGCTGTTCCTTCCAAACCCTGTGCAGTGAACGTTATGTAATGTCATTGCGGCTCCGGCCAATCACAGAGCCGGAGCCCCCAAACCCGGAAGCAATGCGGGTGAAATTTGAAGCGGCTACATCACTGACATTGCGGCGCTGGTACTGTTTCGTTTTAAGGCAAGTTTCACAAAATGTCCTGCGGTATACAACCGCTTTAACCAACTGGGACTGGACAGTGAAGGGAGAAGCAGCACAGTGATGGGCTCATCTCATTCTTTCTCCTTCGGTCAGCATGCTTCATGTCGGCACATTAACTGAAGGGCCTCTTGTACTGCTTCTCCCTCCTATAGTCTGAGCTCTGCCTTACAGGGATTACAAGAGGTTGATACAAAGTCATATTCAGGTAATTACACTGCTTTCTTTTTTAAAGAATTGAATGACTCTTTTCCGAGCTGCAAATAATTTGTCTATTTAGATCTGCCTGGAGTTCAACTGTAAAGGCACCTTGACCATTCTATTCATCCCCTCAGTCATGTGTATATGCATCTGACTATACCATTTAACCTTTTGCACAGGAGGGAATCGGAGAGGCGAAATCACTCGCTGGCACGCCATGCTGACATCCTGGCTGCGGTTGAAACTAGGCTTTCCTTACTCAACATGACGTTTATGAAATATGTGGACTCTAATCTTTGTTGTTTTATTCCTGGAAAGGTGAGGAGTTGGCTATATAAATCAATTTCTGTATAAACACATTACAGCTGTTTGTGAGACAGACAAATTCTACAATTTTGAGAAAATGAATCTGCATTTATTATATCTACAGATGAATATGAAGTGAATAGTACAGCTGTCCATAGTGCTCAAAACTGCCTTAAGGAATTAAAGTGTTACTAAACCCACAACAATAAAATCAGTCCTGCAGCCTCATAGAACAGTCAGAGTAGAATGAAAACTTCTCCTATAAGCTTTAACCAGACACTGATAGAAGTCAGATCCGGGTTAACGTTAAGTAGAAGACCTAGTGGGCAGCAATAAGGGGGAGGGGGTGGTGAGAAAAGGGTGGGGGGGTACTCCAGTCGTCCATTTAAAAGAGGCTCTGTTGCGATTTGAAAAGAAAAAAACAAAAAAGCCTCCCTGCAAAAAGGGCTTTAATACTTATCCCACGACCCTTGCCACCAATCACTGCTTTCTTGGAACAGCAAACCTTGTCAAAGATCCTCTTCATCTGACGCGTCCTGTATTGAGTACCTGGTTCCCTGCTGCTTGGTGTGGTTTCATCCACTGGTCCCTACGTCCTCACAGCCCGCAGCAGAGGACCAGGCGTCCAATACACCTGAAAGATAAGTTTTTCCCTTCTATGACATTGTGGGTCATCAGGACAGTTATAATAAGTATTAAAGTGCATCTAACCGAAGAACAAAGATGTCATATATCACAGCTTACCATGTGGTGGCTACATTAGTGTTTTTATTTATTTTTTTTTTTTCTTAAGGTTATTCTGCCTGTAAGTCTGCTTCCTTTTAATACACCAAGCCTTCCCACAAAAGCCGACGTTAAGGCAAATCCTTTGACAGGGGTGCTTACAGTGGTCAGCTTTTACCCATTTTTTTTTTTTTCCCCGAAAGGGAAGAAAGCCTGTTGTAACAGCTTAAAAAAGTGTTAGCTGGAGTAAAGCTTAAATTTGTTAGTTACGTAGGTAAATCTACTAATCCATCCAACACTGCCCTTTCCACAGGCTGACAATGCTGCCATCCAAAGGTGTCTAGTCTGCCCCTCCATAGATACAGTGGAGGAATTACCGCTGTCACCCTAGGACAGGAAGTGTGCTCCTGGCAGGATCACCAGGTATTTTCTGTGCTTGCTGGAAATGTACTTGGACTGCAGTAAAGAAAACAAATCAGCTACCACATCTAAGGGCGGAAAGCTGCAATATAATACATTTTTGTTGTTGGGTTTAGATATGATTTAACCGCTTCCCGACCGCGTCACATACTTTTACTGCTGCAGAGTGGCAGTATCCCGCGAATCGCCGTCTATTAATGGTGGCTAGCGGGCGGGATGCGCCTCCAGTGGTGTGCTCTCGTGCCTGCCGCACTCTGCAGGAGTGTGGCCGTGGCTTTGGGTGGACTCGATCTCCGCCGGCGATTTGCGATTGCCTAGCAGAGAGGTAGAACAGGGAATCGCAGATGTAAACACGGAGGTTCCCCGCTCTGTCAGTGGACATTTAAAAGATCTACTGATCTGTCACTGGGATCAGTTAGATCTCTTTGCCCATGGTAGCCCAGTCCCCTCAGTTAGAAAACGCCTAGGGACCACCGTTAACTCCTAGATCACCCCCTACAGGTTAACCCCTTCATTGCCAATGACATTTATACAGTAATCAGTGGATATTTAAATTTCTGATCGCTGTATAAATGTCTGACGTGTCCGTCCCATTATCGCAGATCCCTGCTATTACTAGTAAAAAAAAAAAAATGTAAAAATGCCATAAATTAATTCTCATGGTTTGTAAACGCGGAAAAATTTGCGCAAACCAATCAAAAACTGATTGCGATTTTTTTTTTTTTTTTTTACCAAAAATGAGGAAGAATATAAATTGGCCAAAACCGATGTATACATTTTGTTTTTTTATATATTTTTTTGGGATTTGTATTTTAGCCAAAAGTATGAGTTATTGATTTTTTGATTGATTTTTTTTTTTTTGGGCAAAATTGTCACCCTTTTTTTGTTTTATAGTAGTGATCAGAAATGACGCGGAGGTGATCAAATACCACCAAAAGAAAGCTCTATTTGTGGGGGAAAAAAAGGATTCAAATTTCGTTTGGGTACAACGTCACACAACCGCGCAATTGTCAGTTAAAGTGACGCAGTGCCGAATCACAAAAAAGTGCTCTGGTCCTAACATGGGAAATCCTTTCCGGTCCTTTAGTGGTTAAAGCTGACTCTTAATCTACCTTCACTCCTCCTTTCCCCTCTCATCAATATGCCAGTGACTTCTAACTTTTCATTACATACCGGTGTCGTTGCTGTCTCTGTACTTTTATTTGCAATGCAGGCAGATCGTGGTTGGTAGCAGGAGCCAGCAGGGTGCCATACATGGCTTCCTAAAAACATAACGGCACACTGAGTACACCTGTTGAGAGCCCTCAGCTCTGATGCAAGCAGCAGGCTGGCTCTTGGGAGGAGCAATGCGGTATGAAATGCCTTGATAGATTAATGCCAGCCTGGAAGAGTGGGCATTTCTAGACAGCCTGCATTCTCATGCAGACCACCCTAGGCAATGCCCACATGTGATGCTGAGCCTCCATGGTTGAGAGAACTTGAATGCAATAAATAAAAGGGGCAGGCCAGGGACAGATGCATGCTGTGAGGAGCTCAGTGTGCAGTGAAATCACTGTTAAGGAATTCCAGCACAGGGGGAAGAGCTTGTACAACTGTGCAATACTTTGGGTAAAGTACCGCTATAAGCCCTTTTCTGTGCAGGCTGGCTTTTTTTTAATTTTTTTTTTTTTTCATGGTGACTAAGCTGCTTTAAGGTAAAAGGTGCTATGATCACATTCTTGTCCCTGTTCATTTAAAAGGCCCAGCAATGGACACCTCTGCCTCTGGGTTTAATGGCTTGTTCATAGTGGTGAAACAAAATTAGATCACGTTCTCTCCTCTCATCGATTAAACCAGCCTTTCTCAACCTTTTCAACACAGAGGAACCCTTGAAATAATTCTCCGGTCTCGGGGAACCCCTGCTAAATATTATTCTAAATCTACAACTCATGATACATTAGTGTGATGATCAATGGGAAGAATGCTCCTTACACTTGTGGTCATTGGGAAGAATTGCCCCCTTACAGATAGCTAAAAAGATCAGTGATGCCATTGGGAATTTATCTGAGAGGTAGAAATTGACCATTGCTCAAGGAACCCCTAGCAACCTCTGGGGGAACCCTAGGGTTCCACGGAACCCCAGTTGAGAAACCCTGGATTAAACAATCTGCTCAAGGTGTTTATCAAACAAGTCTGGCTCTTCACTGTAAACAGCAGGTGGCGCTTCTGTCAATTTGTTAGTGTTTACAGTAATAACTAGCGTTTTTTTAATGGCCACTAGGTGCCACTCTTGAAGCACAGTTTAAGCTGTGACTGCAATCCTGAAGGAAAAATAGTTTCTTATAAGCAAATGTGGTCAGTGCTTATTTATTTTCATTGAAATATTTATTAGACAGTCTGGCGTTTTAAACCACATGCTGTAATTTACTCACTGCAGGTCCCTTTAAAGGGGAAGTAGGGCCAAAGCTGTTCTGCTGGCTGATGTCACTCAGCCAGTCCAGACTCTGAAGAGATCCCAACTTTAATGTTGGGATCCACCCAGATGCCTGACTGGAAGTTGGCTGAGCCTCTGTGTGCCACTGAGAGGCTGAGCCAGCTGCTCCCTCCCCCTCCACAGCCCAGTGCTCCAGTAAGCGCTGGAGGAGCAGAGCAGCTGCTTACTGAAGGATTACTTGTCTTTGATCACCCAGCTCTCAGTGTAGAGGTGGCAGGGAACAGATGGGAAACATATGAAGCATCATAGCCAAGCTACATCAATCTAGGTGAGCATGAATGTTTTTCTTTCACATCCTGCACATCTCTTTGGAACAGAGCGACTCCCAGCTATAGTCTAGTGTGTCTCCATTCACTGTTTCACGTCCACATTCAGCTCGAAATTTTGGCTGAATTCGTACCTGAAAAGGAACAAAAGACGCACAGGACTCCTGTGCAAATCGTACCGGAGCCGCTCTGGAGTTGTCAACTGGCTCCATAGAGAGCCGATCACAATCTCCTGACATGCAAGTTGGATGCGGGTTTCCCCGCACTAGTGTGAACCCAGCCTTAAAGAAAACAGGCGCTGGGTTCCTAAACAGATGCAAAAGAAGAAGCCATTATACATCTGACAGCTCATGTCTTCTACCTTCCCTCTATCCCAGCACTACTGCCTCCATAAGACTCTTTGTCATTCATCACTTCTGGGAGTGTCACGTGGCCTGTCTCCCCCCCCACCCCCCCATATGACCATGGCTCCATCCTACAACCCCTACATTGTTGCTGTGTCCTTTGGAGGATGGAGCCAACATGTGTACCAGGAATGCAGTTATCCTACACTCCAGGAACCGTTGAATGAACCTTATGAAGGCTGAAAAGCAGAGAGAAGACAAACACCACCACCCGCTGGGAGTTAAGGAAATACCATTTTATATTTAAGGGACCCTGTTGCCAAAGTTTTAAAATAAAAAAAAATAGATTAGAAAAAGGCACAGAAAAATCAAGCATCTTAAATGCTTTTTATTTTTCCAAAAAAAAAAACTTTTCTTTACTAACAATGTGAACTTTCTGTGGGACTGTTTCAGCCCCCTCCCTCCTGCAGTGTCATAGCGCTCTCTTCTGGGAATGCCTAATTGTTGTCTATTCTGGCCAGCATCCCAGCCCCTCATAGAAGTTGTATGCAGCCGCCGAGAAATGGGTGAAGCAGGGTTCTCAACTTTCTAAACCAAGGGCCAGTTTACTGTCCTTCAGATTTTAGGAGGGCCCGACTGTGACCATTAAGCAGCCCCCCATCATTGATATCAGTGTGAGCAATTGTGCCCCATAGTTGGTTTCATTGGGAGGAATTGTGCCCTTTATTGGTGCCCCAAGGGCCAGAAAAAAAGCAAGCAAAGGGCCACATCCCACCCCCAGGCCACAGTTTGCAGACTACTGCTATAGTGTTGCATGAGTAAGATCTGTGAGTCTGTGGGGGCTGCAGACATCACATCCAACATCATGGCACTCGGTAGCTTTTGGACACAATGAGGCGTTTATAGGTAAATAAAAATAAAGTAAAAACACATGCAATCTTCTAGGAATATTTTTGCTAAAATGGTCTAGTGACAGGGTCTCTTTAAGGTTGGGAAATACAACATTGTTTAAAAATAAATGTAATCAATAAATGTAATTGTCAAATATTATTCCTCCCAACTTTGTATCTAAAATGAAAGTAGAACTATAGAGAACTTTTTTTTTTTTTTTTCATTTTGGATAGAGTAAGGGAGGGTTATTACCTCCCAGATTTTTTTTTTTTTTTTTTTTTTTTTCGCCATCTGTCTCATTTCAAAGATTTCACTTCCTGTCCCATAGCCAAACAGGAAGTGAGAGGAAATCCCTGCAAATTAAGGGGGGCCCCAGGTCACCAGAACTCGTGTCCCCATTGGAAGATTTCTCCTCAATTACTTTTCTGGGGACAACTCAAAATTTGGGATTTTCTTTACTTTCATTTTCGATGATAATGGCAAACAGGACAAATGGGGTGAATCTCCTCAAAGCTGAGTTCCACCCATTTAAAAGTCAGCAGCAGACACCCACCTGTCCCACAGTCCAGCTATGCAGCCGTCCGGCGCTTCGCTCCTCTCCCCCTCCCCTACGTGGCGCCGGAATCACAATTGTGGGCGCCCGGCTGTGGCTTCACAGCCTGGCACGTACTGTGCATACGTGAGCCGCACTGCAGGTTGTGAATGGCCAGGCCATTGTGGCATGTCAAGGGGTCACCATCACTTAAAGCAGAAGTTCCACTTTTGGGTGGAACTCCGCTTTAACGGGGGCACAGACAGCAATAAAACATGACTGGTTCTAATAGTACCTCTATAATTTATCCAAAACTAAAAAGAAAAAAAGTTTTTAGTCTTTAGGTATACTTTAAGGGGTTGGTTTGCTAAAACTGGAGATTGTTCTCTATGCAGAGCTGCACAAGATTTCACAATTGGCTTCCAGGTTTTTTTGGCAAAGCCTAATTTGACAAGCTTAAGGTAGACGCTAATTGGCTACCATGCACAACTGCACCAGATTTTGCACTCCAGTTTTAGTAAATCACCTCCTAAGTTTCAAAGCCTAAGGGATAGATTTACTAAAACTGGTGCACTCTGGAATCTGGTGCAGCTGTGAATGGAAGCCAATCAGCTTCTACCTTAAGCTTGTTCAATTTAAGCTTTGGCAATACAACCTGAAAGCTGTTTCTGTGCAGATCACCAGATTTTGCACTCCCTAGTTTTAGTAAATTTCCCCCCTAAGTGTTCACTTAGGAGCCAAAAGAGGGCTCCTGACAAGCCACACACCACTGTCAAATATTTCTCTTATGCTGGGAGCCAAAAGCATATAATAAACAGCAGTCAACACACAGATTTGTGAATACCTGTCAGTTGTGACACTGAGCCATCAGTTTTTTAATGGTTGTTTGGGGTAAGTAAAATCTTGCTGACAAGTCCAGTGCTGCAAACTTAAAGCCATGTCCTCTGATGCAGTGTGAGAGTCCTTACACTGCAGTGGCAACTAAGTAGAGGTAAATTCTAACATTTCATATGTCATACAAGCCAGTCATATGCTCACATTATGCCAGCAGAAAACCTGGAACTTGCTAATCATCTCTAATGATAATCCTTTTAGGTTATCGATGAAATATACAGTGTGCTACGGTATGTCAATTCTACGAGATCCCCTCAGAGGGCTCACGAAGTTCTGCAGGAATTGCGGGATATTTCGTCAATGGCAATGGAATATTTTGACGAGAAGATAGTTCCCATACTTAAAAAGAAGTTGCCGGGTTCTGAAGTGTCAGGTCGACTTATGGGCTCTCCTCCAGGTACTGTCTTTTTTTTCTGTGATTCAATAGCAGAGAGGAATTTGGGTTTTAATGGGGGCAGGATCCTCCCCTGGTTTGACCATCAGCAGCCATTGAGGGTGGGTTTTGGTTTTCTGCCATAGCGAATTCAAATTCTTCCCTTTTTTTTTTTTTTTTAGTCTTTATTTAGCAAAAGACCAGGGTTAGCAAACTGTATACATTCGTAAATACTGCAGTAGGGAAGCTCAGACGCAGCTCAGAGTTCATGACAAAGTCAAAAGTACAGCAACTCTAGGACGATTCAGAACACCTAGAACCTGCTCAGGTAACATCCTATCAAGAAACCATGGGGACTACTCAGAGAACTTAAAGCGGAGTTTCACCCATGTAAAAGTAAGCAGCTAAAAAAAGTGTAGCTGCTGACTTTTAACAATCGGACACTCACCTGTCCCAGGCTCCAGTGATACAGTCGCCCGAGCGCTCGCTCTTCGCCCCCTCCCCTCGGCGGGACCTGGGACCCTGTGAAAAGGAACCTGGGTTCCTGGTCACCCCCCCAAAAAAAAAAAGACATGCCAATTGTGGCATATCGGAGGGTCACTTTCCCTTAAAGCGGAAGTTCCACTTTAGGGTGGAACTCCACATTAAAGAATATCTTAGTAACAAAGGAAAAGAAGAAGAAATTAAACAACAAAAAAAAAAAAAAGAGTGAGTCGAGGGATTCGCCAGGAGAGGGGGGCGGTACCCAGAAGGGGTTTTTAACTCCTTAGCTATTGGCCATGCCAAAGTGCCCTAGGTGGGGCCCTGTTGGTCCTGCAGCTTTTGATATGCGGTCGAGAAAAAAAAAAAAAAAAAGATAGCACGTATCAAACTTTTTCCTCCCTATGGAAGAAGCTGTAAGGTGTTGCATATGATTAATTTTAGAAAGCACTAGAGAAACAGGAGGAGTGACGGGTTGTTTCCATAAGGCAGGAATACAGGCCCTAGCTGCATTCAGTAGATATACCGTAAGCAAAGATTTGTAGATCTTATGCAGAGTGGTGGGTACCTTATACAATCTGCATTTTATCTTGTAGTCCTGCTCCTCTTGGCGATGAAAGACTTTTGGGCAGACAAAATCACTCACTCCACCTGGGCAAGAGTAGGAGTAAAGGTCAATTGTAGGTCCTTGTATGTATGTATGTATGTAAGGTGAAGCAAAACCTTCCGGTGGAGCAACCAACAGTTTATATACTTGAGGAACATATGAGGAAGCTAGGCATAGGTCATTGAATGGGGTAGTGTCACCTAGAGCTGCACGGTTAATCGTGATCTCGATTCACCACCCCCCACCCGCCGTGCGATCTCCATCACATATTACCACGATTTTCAGTGCAGTTAATGGAGTCAGACTTGCAGGGCGACACAGCACGACTTGACTGTAATAGAAGTCAATGCAAGTCAACTGAAGTCTCCCCAGGAATCTTTTTCTAAAGTCAGAGCGACTTGAGTCTCTCCTATCTGGGCAGACTGCCAAGTCTGGGCAGAGAACCAAGTCAAGTTGATAAAAGAAGTAAAAAGATACTATGTTTTAAATGATCAAAGGGTTCAACTCCCCTGTATAGAAGAGTTTAGTTTAACCATTTAAAGACTAAATCTTTTCTGACATTTCCTGTATACAAGTAAAAATCCAGTATTTTCTGCTGGAAAAATAACTTGGAACCCCCAAACATATTTTATATATATATATATATATATATATATATATATATATATAATTAATATGTTTGGGGGTTCCAAGTTATTTTTCCAGCAGAAAATACTGGATTTTTACTTATATAATTTTTTTTTTTTTTTTTTTTAGCAGAGACCCTAGAGAATAAGTTGGCGGTTGTTGCAATATTTTATGTCACATGGTATTTGCGCAGCGGTCTTTCAAATGTAATTTCTTTGGAAAAATTACACTTTCAAAAAAAGCTCAACAGTGCTGTTAGCCCAATTTTTTTGTATATGTAAAATGTTACGCAGAGAGAATCGTGATCTTTATTCTAAGAAAAAAAATTGTGATTCTCATTTTGGCCAGAATCGTGCAGCTCTAGTGTCACCCCAGATTTGGCAAGAGAGGACTTCAAAAAGTGATGAATCTAAAATGCTGACCTAGTAACTATAGGGGCTCCAAGGAATGCTGAATGTACCCCAGAGAAGGGCAGCAGGAGGATGGGGCTATATGTAGGAGGTGAATTTGCCCGCCACTAAAAGGCGGTTGGGCTGCTTATTGGTATTACCCGTGTCACAAAGTCCAGTTCCCTTAAAACAGGAAACAGAGGAGATGGACTCTGAGAGCTGAAAAGTGGAGGAGATCACCTTAAGTGTGGCTCCAATGTTCAGTCGTAACCCACATTTTAAGGCTTGCCTGAGTGCACCAACTTATCACATGAGATAGGTGGAGGACTCTAAGATATAAGACATCTGGCAAACTCACTCCAAATCTCACCTTAGGAACAGTAAGGAACGCAATACCGACCCCAGGATGTTTGTCCCCCCCCCCAAATAAATTTGAGTAGTAGTGATTTTCAATTAGACTGAAAAGGTAGAGGGGTAACCAAATGGGAACAATCTGAATTAAATCCAAAATGTGAGGTAGCGTATTCATCTTAAAGGCGTTGCAACGCCTGAGCCAGGTCAAATTCAGGGTCCTTCATATCTGAAGGCGGTTAGCCAAGATCAGCTGTGATTCAGTGTTTCTGAACATCAGATTCCAAACTCTACTACAACCTGAACTCCTTATAGCGACTGTGTACTAAATGGAGAAGCTGAAATGTACTCTAAACTTGAACTCTTTTCCACTTCTGTTCTGTCCAAAACACAAAGTTGCCCAGTACTTATCCAGCAGTTCTTGCCTCTCATGATTCACGGTCTATGGAACACAGCTGCAGAGATGGATCAGGTGGGTGATGTTGAGGTAGACTCATTGGCTTTTGCCTCAACAAGGAGCTTGATTTTAGATGGTGCCCAATTGGCTGACCATTGAGTATTTTTTGGTTGGCAGCAGCTGCAAGGAGCGCAGAGATGCATGGTGGTCTAAATTTGGTGACTTGACATAGGGGGGAGAAAAGTGTAACATGGCTTAAATCTAAACAATAGACATTTAGTGAAAGAAAATGCTAATTCATGCAATGATTTATTAAATCAGAATTACTCTTATATGAAGATAGCATGAGTACCTGAATATGTTTTTCATAGAAGCCCCCAGTTGTATGCTACACAGAGAGGGACAACACAGAGCCAACTGGGCTCTGCAGCAGTGCACACATGCTTGTATTAGGAGAGAGGAGAGTCGTGTCTAATTGTCGTCCTGCTCCTTCATTGTGCAGTCAGCAGGCTGGGGTTTTTTTCTTGATCAAGCTGTGCTGCCTGACAGGGACAATTGTTTCATGAAGTTTGCTGAGTAGAAATACAAACCCATGATAGGTTAAAGAGGTTGTAAAGGTAGAAGGTCTTTTTTTATCTTAACGCATTCTATGCATTAAGATAAAAAGCCTTCTGTGTGCAGCATAATGAAATGTGTGGCCGAGCTGCATGACCTGAATACTGGATGGCCAGAAACACAAATAGCGTGGCAAGAAAATGAATCCTACATATGCAATTTATCTGCCTTTTTTAGCAGTTTGCCTGGAGTTCAGCTTTGTCTATTTTAATGCTAAGGTTGTATGACTGTATTGGTGCAGGATGTAGGGCAACCCATGTCCCATCTAAATTACTCCAAACTGTTCATAATTAAAAATGCCTTTTTTCTGATGCGGAATATTATTTTCTCCAAGACTACAGGCTAATTTCTGTTTAATTACTATTGGAAACTGCACAGGTTAGGATACACATGATTATAAGGTGGCCGGAGACTCAACCACTGTAAGGTGGTACTCTAGAACTGGTACCAACCTAAGGCCTGTCTCTTAT
>BLSH010005047.1:790311-812403 GCA_018402905.1 Glandirana rugosa
ATACGCATACGGTAGCCAATACGTAGACACGTGTACGTTTGATACCGTGTCATGAACGGGTCTCTGCTCCATTGTTTAGTATATTCAATGTTTCAGTCGTAGTCCATGCGGGTCTTCCATTACCCTTCTTGAATAGAACTTAAACTAGTTAGAGATCCCAACGGACGAGTACTCCAGCCAGTTTTTAGAGACTAAATGTACTTCGGGAAGAAGCACTTTGCCTGTGACGCTCTCTCTTATAACCGCATACTATCCACGCGTTAATAGGTGACATTTATAGTAATCTGTTGCCCTGGGGTCAGACAAGAATAAAAAAACAAAACCAAGAACAGACTGGGGTCCCGTTGTCTAATGATATTTACAGTGGATAATTGCGCACCTATCATACGCCAATATTCTCTCTCGCAGTGTCCGTTTCACGAAGAAGGGCTTCATGTAAATCAGAGATTTTTGACCGACCTCATGAGCAGGCAACCCTAGAGATTGATCAAATTCAAGATAAGTTCTTCCCATTACCTTCTGGGCGTACCTGATGCTGACTTTGTAACTTATATGATTTGTTACCTCGTCTCTGGGCAAGTACTGTGCCATAGTTTGCATGTGCACAGATGCATAACCGATGGCATACGCATAAAGTGCCCTATAATTATTAGCGTTAAATCGTGGTGCTACTGCCATTATGAGAAATTTAACGAATGGGGCATCCGCGGTATGCTCCTTGTATAGCTCCATCAGCGAGATGAAAGCAGCAACTTGGGCTCGGTACGCTAATACTGCTAATATGGGTGACCGGGTCTCAATTACATATTGGCACACGATTTGGAAACCCGTTAAGCCTGCCATTTTAAGGTAGGCACCTGCATGAGTCACAGACGAATTAAGGTTCAACGTTGTATTACCTGTGTTCTCAACTGCCACAACGAGGTTCATGATAGCTCGTCTTATTACCATATGATTCCTGATACAGTGGCTAAGATTCTCCGCAGCCATTTTCGACAAAAACCAAGGTTTTTGCACTGGATAGGGAACCATCCATGGCGTCCATCCTTCGTTTTGCCCCCTCAACGCATGACGTGTGCGGTTACTGCCTTGCTCACAATCATGATTAGGTGTGCCACAGCAGTGGTGTATGCGACTTCCCCAATATACTCTGATTCCCAAGCATGCCCCCTATCCGCAAACATTTCTATGTCCCGGTGACCTACCAGAGATTCCTTTGCGCTGACCAGTCTTTTTCCGTTTGGATTGGTGCTGACCAGCACGCCCTCCTAAGACATTTAGCCTCTCCACAATGACAGAAATCCTGTACTGCTTGCCCAAATGGGTAATAGTGGCCTCAGGATCGGAGGAGGCAGCATACAAGGAGATTACCACTCCTTGCACGACCTCGCTACTCGGCATACTGTTAAACAAAACAGCCTCTAAGGCTTGAAGGTGGAGTTTCCAGTACAGCGTGTCGTGATGCCACCTTGTATAGTAACAGTAGATCGGGGTAACCCCCGCCTTAAGGTGTCTCCCTAAGCTTGCAGCCACAGGGCTCACTATTTTCAGCCTGTAAGATACTAGTTCTTCTCTGAGAGCCCATATTTTTGCCCCCGCCATCACCTTATCTATCTTCTTCTAGACACAAGGAGACTCCAAAGATTAATCTTTGATCTTTTCCTGATTTACTGGCTTACCATGTCCTGCCTTGGTAGAGGAGCAGGGCTTTGCTTCCTCATGTCTGAGTTGCCCCATTGATGACTGGTGATATAATGATCAGGTCTTCAGGTACAGCTTCCTCTTCAGCAAGGAGAATAATAAGCAGCACAGTAGTGTCCCCATTATATCTTATGTTGGATTTGGTGAGTCTAGCGGTCAGAGGCAGGAGTGCCTTAGATGATCTCCCACAGCAGATATACAGCTATGAAGGCTGAAGGCACAGTTGCTTACCTGGAGGAATTTAAGACAAAAGTAGATTTTTCAGGTTGTTGCTTGGGCACAGCATTTCTAGATGTTCCTATGGGATAGCAAATTTCTACTTTTAAGGTTCAGGTCCACTTCAGTTAGGGAAAGGGTTAATGTGTCTGTCAAGTTTAAAATCTATGTGTCTGCGTTGTGGTTTTGCCTCACTTCCTGTTTTGACACCAGTCACTTGGACAGGAAGTGAGGGTAAATGTCCACAGTGGGAACACAGACGGCAGTAAAAACCTGCAGAAGATTCTGTTCCTTGCACTACTGAAAGCAAAGTTTTGGCTGGAGTCGGCCTTTAAAGGGATTCTTGCACAAAGCAGTTTACGTCTGTAAGAAACCTCTGCTGTAAGCTGCCAGTCTGCAACTGGACTGGCTGATTTTGGTGGTGCAGTCCAAGCAAAGTGGCCCAAAGAAGCACAACACTAGTTCAATGATTACAGTAATGGGTATATATGGGAAAAAGGACAATCTGCCTGTGGTTTATCTGTTTTATCGCCTAGCTTTATACAGGGGTCTCCAAACTATGGCCCTCCAGTTGTTCATGCACTACAATTCCCATCATGCCTAGTCATGTATGTGTGTATCAGTTTTACAGTGCCTCATGGGACGTGGAGTTCTGCAAAAGCTGGAGGGCCGTAGTTTGTAGATCCCTGGGACACAGGGCAGTGATTAGACAACACAAGTGACTAGTTCCATATCACCCATATAGCGTCTCCGATGTATAAGTATTTGCAGAGCTGAAGGGCCCCCTCATGTCTTAACAATACTGACCCTCATTTTGTGATGAATAAGAAGTGGCATTCTCCCCCCACCTCACCGGACCTCTCCTGCTGCCCACCAGTAGCTTTTGGCTAACTAGGGTTCTGCACCACCGCTCACAAACTTGTTTTTGGCTTGATAACAAGCTTCCGCAAGCTTTCACATGCAGGTATTTTGCTGTGTGATAGATTCCGTTCAGAGGAAGCTCACTCCTCCTTTGTGTCTGTAAAAATACATCAAATCTATAAACAGACAGTTTGCTGGGGTCTGTCATTCCTCTGCAATGTAAAGCAGAATTCTGGACAGATATAATAGAACAGAATTTAAGCAAGTTATATTAAAAGAAAAAAAAACCTTTAACATATTTAGAAAGCACCTCAGTCTGTCTCTATATTGGCCTCCGATACTCCCCTGTGCTGTGGGGCCAAATTGGGAAGGAGAGCACTTGAAGACAGTCAACTTCTACTGCATTACACAGTGTTAATGTAACACAGGGAGCTTGCTAATTCTAAGCTCGCAGGCTGGGTGGGGTAGGTCTTTGATTGAGCTCTGTTCCTTCATCTGCATTTTAGAAGAGTGAGGTCATGGACCTGACTGTGCTCATTGGCAGGGCAGAGCAAATCTCAAAAGTAGCTAAATCGACATGGAAATTCTTTGGTGGGTAAAGTTATTTACACCTGTGTCTTTAGCTGCTTAACTGTCATTCTTAACGAAACTCCATGGATTTGCCCATGTATCTAAAAATTACCCTCCAGCCTAACCTGTTGAGTTTTGGTTTGATATATCAAGAAAAAGTTAGGCAATGTTCCTTGGCTCAGCATTAACTTTGTCTTGGGGGCCAGAGCAGGTAAGTCTGACTAGGTGAGTGCTTCCTCCATGGGTCCATTTGACTTGGGTTGGCTCACTCCTTTAAATAGGTTTATTGTCTAAATTCCTTGTGTTAGTATTGTTTTGAGGGAAAGATGTCATGGTGTGACACCCCGCCACCTCCCATAGGGGGAAAGGGAGATTGGCGCTCAGTCCATTGATGAGGAAAGCAGCCGCTACAAATTCAGGAATTTTTTTTTTTTTTTAGGATCCTGCTACTTGAGGTCCTACCAGAGAAACAGCTGCCAAATGTCGCATGACCTTCCTTGAGCCTCTTGCACAGGTCAAATGCACATGTTCGCCAGCATTGAAGAACAATCACATTACAGAGTACATAGTGCAACATTTCGGAGCCGCACAGGACTCCTTTTGTCATACATGTGGTTGTGATGGTTCTTCAATAAAGTTTTGAGCGCTATTTGATGGTCCATGGTGGGCTGGCCAATATGTGCATTTGATCTATATAATCTCCAGTTCCAGCTGGTTGTTGCTTCAGCTCCTGCTACTCCTAAACCTCATTCAGGAAAGTTTGCGATGTAAATATTGTCATTATGTTGCACAGATCAGTGATTTTCTATCTCCATATTTACAAAAGTTCATGTTTAAAAAAAAAAAAAAAAAAAATCATGTGTAGTCTAGGGGCCCTAGTAGTGTGAAATGGTCCAGTTTAGAAAAATAAAGTTTAGTTTACATGACGCACCTGTAGGCCAATCTCTGCTTCCCCCAAGCCTGGCAAAGCTATGACACCTTGAACATCGGGGCACTCTCCCAGCATAACAGGAATTAGTGCTCTCCCTTGTTCACAAACCAGTGCATGCTTCTCCCCCTATTTCAGCAATGACTTAACGTAGCACTGCAGTGAGAGGGGGAGGGTAAGTACATCACGCATGTGTCCGTTTGTGAACAAGGAAGAGAGCGTTCATTCCTGTTTTGGGGGCGGGGGCTCATCAATAGGACAAACCAGCTTTTGTCAGGATGGGGTGGTTCTACCAGGATCATAGTTTTTTTGTTAAGACTTTGAGAAAAGAGATTGGCCTAAGGGTATGTCATGCAAACTAAGCTCCGAATTCGGCCTCATGCACACAGAGCATCCGAAAAAAACCCTCTGAATTCCTGGCAGAAAGATGCACTAAAAGCAGTGTATTGCACACGTATTTATGCGTACATGCATTCTACTGCCTTGAACATTAATGCATTCTGGTTACTGGAATGCATATGCTTTAAGTGAATAGCGTTTCTCACCTGGAAATCTCATGAAAAACGCGCCTTTGCGGGGCTTTTTGTTTCTGGCTACCTGCTCCTCTTCGAATACACCTATGTGTGCATGGACATAAACTTACATTGAGGTGCTTTAAAAGGCTGGAAAAAAACCACTGTATAAGTGTTTTTTTAAGCTCTGTTTGTTTGAATATGACAGTGTTTCTCCAACTCCAGTCCTCAAGGCGCCCCAGCAGATAATGTTTTCAGGATTTCCCTCAGATGAAACTGCTGTGGTAATTACTAAAGCAGTGACACTGATTAAATCACCTGTGCAAAATAATGGAGAACCTGAAAACATGACCTGTTGGGGTGCCTTGAGGACTGGAGTTGGCAAACACTGGAGTAAGGTCTTGATATGCTAGACATTTCAGGTTTTCATTGCCATCTGTGTCCTCATTAGGGAGATTCACCCTCCCTATTTAATCTGCTTACAACCCAAATTTTGGGTTGTTCCTACAAAAGTACTAGAGGGTAATCTTCCAATGGGGACACTAGTTCTGGTGACACCTTGGAATTCCCTTAATTTGCCGGGATTTCCTCTCGCTTCCTGTTTTGCCTATGGGACAGGAAGTGAAGGCATATGTCCTAAATGGAGGGGACACATGGCAAAAAATCTGACGGGGGTTATACTCCTCCCTTACTCTATCCAAAATGGGGGGAATTGTCTATAGTTCTACTTAAAATAGCATGATTAGAAAGTTTTTAACCTCAGCTCCGTTAACGTTTGCGGTGGTCACATTCAGGGACAGACCTTGTTTCAGGCAAGTCAGGTTCCTTGTAAAGTGACCTACTCCAGTACAACCCATTTTTAAGAATGTTTGGAATGCTCCCATGGTTAAAATGGACCAGTCTAGGTGGTCACTTTTTTCCATTTAGAGCCATCCCCTCCATGATTATGCTATAAAAAAAAAGGGGGGGGTGATCAGAACCCCTTTAAAGGGGAAATGTCAATGAGTGTTTTATATGTCACTGCATTGTGAACAGACCTCAAATGATAATGCTTAAGGCCCGTACACAGGATGGGAAATTTGTATGGTAATTTTCGTTTAACGGCTTGTCGCGAAAATCTTACCGTTGACAGTCGAAAAGGACCATACCAATTCTGACTTTTCAGACGTAAAAAAATCCTGATGTGCAGACTATAAAAATTTGTCGTACGTGAACTCCATGTCCGATTTTGGTTAAATTAGTATGGTTTTCGTCTGAAAAAAATCGCAAGAGCAAGACTACGGCATGCTCAGAAACAAGAAAAACATAAAAAACTATTCAACACATTACGTCACTTCTGAAGTTGTATTCGGTTGTATGAGAATTTTCGTATGGCGCATAACCTCTTCACTTGTGACATGAGACTAGCATGCAACATAAAATGGACGTTGGTTGTCCAAAAATCTAAGCATGTGTACGAGGCTTAAGCGTTTTCACAGGGGCCTAAGTGGAGCACAAAATAAATAGAGAGATGGGATTGGTGCTACTAGTAGTAGTTTGAAACTACTACTAGTACCGCCAATCCCAGCTCTCTATTTATTTTGTCCCCACTCCACAATTATTGAGTGCGAGCTCTCTGGGAGGCAGCAAGCTAGATCGCATAGTCCTGAGTGCAGTCTTATACCCCTAAGTGGAGCACAGCACACAAGGTTTTGACGTGCATGCCAGATGTAACATTTATATTCCTTGAGTACAGTTTTCACTAGCATACCAGCTGTATTCAATTTCTTTTAATGCTGAAAAATTGCACCTTGTGAAAAGGATTCATTTGGGGTTCCAAATCTTCTGCAACAACTGATCATAGACTGGAGTTAAAGCGTTTAACCCCAAAAAAATGCTGCTCTTATCTCTCTAATGTGCAATTAGCAGCATGGTGCTTTTGCTTTTTAAATTATCCCTCTGTATCCCCTAAAATACCTGTTTGATAATGCCAGGTCATGACTCTTTCCATCTCCCCCCCCCCCCCGTGTACTGACTCCCCCTGTGTATTGCTTATCTTGAAAGCCCCGTGGTCTATGCAGGCTATGTCACTACCAGCTCTCCTATCTCCAGTGTGCCTGTCTTCAACTCCCCCCTCCCTCTTCATCTCGTAGCTTCTCCTCTCATAATTTCACTTTAAAAGCTCCTATCCCTCTGTATTAGAAGAAGTTCACCTGAGTCAGTGTTATATCAGAAATATTATCTATATAGATAACACAGCTTCGCTCTCTTTCTCCAGCTGATGTCAGCAGCAGTGCTCAGCCCCTCCCTCAGGAATTCTGAGCTGAGAGAGAAAAGCAGAAAAACCACAACTGATCCTAGTAAGAAGGTGTGTTATCTATACAGAGAAGTATATATATGTTATAAAACAGACATAGGGCAACTTCTTGTTATAATACAGAGCAGATGGGAACTTTTTATAAAGTAGCTTAACAAACACTTTAAGCTTAAGGAAGGAAGTTTAAGGAAGCTTAGGACATTTTGCATTGCTTTGGCATTTGTTCTCAACCCCCTTGCTCCATTATGGCATAATTTGGCCACTGCCAGCTAAGTCTCATTCACTGTGCGGCAATCTATAATACAGGTACATGCAAATATGGTTCATGCACACCATTCTTAGACTACTAGTAATGGCAGAGGCGGACATTCTGTGCTTTGTAATGTTGCTAGTTCTTAGCATGCTTGTTGCAATAATTTGGATCACAAAAAATGTCTGCCTTACATCTGATCCCTTACATCAAAGAGCCAGTGAAAAGAGTTAAATCATGTCAGGTGATGAATGAGGCTAGATGACAGGTGCACTTAACCTCCCCAATCACCCACCCCATATTCCTGACAGAGTGGTTTCACTACATTACAAATGACTTGTTACCTTACAAGCATGTCATGACCAGGTTACGAGATCGAGAAGATGGGACACTGGTTTATACTTTGTATATGATATGCTTAGCCTTTTTAAGTGTTGTTTTTATGTTTTCCGTTTCTTACTGGTAACCTAACTCCTCAGTGCCTACTTTTCCTGTTAGCGGATCCGTAACACCCAGACGTCGGACTGTTAAAGGTTTTCAAATTCTTTCTCTGGTCCTATATGGATCGAGACAATGAAGGAATTGTATTTGTGACCCTGTCTCTTTAATTTGAGTTCAATGCTGGGCACTGGTTTATCATTACCAATGTCTGAAAAGCCAGTCTTTGTAAAACATCACCTTAGACTTGAATTGTGTATACACAGTATATATAAATATCCGTATAAATAAATATAATATACCTTTTTTTTTTCTTCCCCCTTTTGTTATTGACATGTCTGTCTTTGTGTTGTTTGCTGGCTTTATACGTAGAATTCCACTTCCAAGGTTTCACTGTGCCTATCCAAGATATATTACAGATTACATCAGGGTTCCTCCAGAGTTTGATAGGGGTTCCTTGAGCAATTTATACCTCTCAGATAACTTCCCACTGACACCACTGATCTTTTTAGAAATCTGTAAGGGGTTAATTCTTCCCAACGTCCACAAGTTTAAGGCCCCTTTCACATGGGGCGGACTCCGCCAGCTCAGTGGGGTATTGATCCATTGATCTCCGCTGAGCCGGCTGATGACAGGTCCTTCTCTGCTCACTGTGCAGGGACGAACCTGTCAGAGCCCCGCTGTTCTCTATGGGCATCTCGTATGAAAACGGACTGCATGTCTGTTTTCATCTGATCCGCTGGACGGAAGGCGAACGTATCACCTATACGTCCATTTTGAGTGGATCTTGAGGGATCGGATGTCAGACGGGTGTCAGCGGACACATCTCCACTGACATCCGCCTGCCCATAGAAGTGAATGGGTGGCCCACTCGGATCCTTCTGAAAAACGGACAGGCGGATCCCAGCGGGCTTATCGTGTGGAAAGGGGCCTATGGAGCATTCTTCCCACTGACCATCACACAAATGTATCATGACTTTTAGATCTAGAATTTTTTTTAGCAGGGGTTTCTTGAGATGGGAAAGCTATTTCAAGGGTTTCTCTGTTAAGAGTTGTAAAGTCTCAAGTTTTTTCACCTTCATGCATTCTATGCATTAGTGTTACTAAACCCAGTAATATGAAAATAGTTTATCTGCCCCCCCACGCACAGTGCCCACAGCTTATAAATCTTTTTACATTAAAATACTGCCACTATATACCACCGTCGCGTGATAAACTGCAGGGTCTGCTCAAGTGCTGAGTGTTCAGGTAGGAGATTTCCACTACAGCCTGTGTCCTTTTGTTATGGGAGGTGGTTCATCCATCAATCAAAATGTGACATCCCACCCACTGTGTTCTTTTTTTAGTTACTGGGCATGGAGGAGGAGGGAGGGACTGGACTGTCATTTAGGATCTGTATACACGCCCACATGTGTGATGTCAATATCATGTGACCTGGCTAGCTCTGATCAACAAGGAAATGTTCTCTCCAGCAATAGAGACCAAACTAAGCATGTGCAGAAGTACTATCCTCACTGTGTCTTAGCTGGCCTTTGCCAAGAGAGACCCTGCAGGAGGGGTGGATCTGTCCATACAGGATCAAAGAACCTTTTTACACAATGCAGAGAATTAACCCCTTAAATTCCACAGCGAGTATAACAAGCATGCTAATCTGCACATACAGACAGATTTTACTGTTGTGGTTTTAGTAACACTTTAAAGTGAAAAATTTGTGCTGTAGCAGCCACCCTTTTTCTTACTTGAACCCGATCGTTCCAGCAACAAGAACGAGCGCAGCAGCTCCAGCTGCTCTCTCGGGTCCTCATTGGACAGATTGATAGCAGTGGGAGCCATTGGCTCCCACTGCTGTCAATCAAATGCAGTGACACCTGGGGCAGAGTCCTGCTGTCTGTCAATAGACTTAGCAGCAGGACTCGGAAGCGCGCCTGCATGAGTGCCCTCAGGGAAAGCGGCTCTCTGTGGGGGCATTCGATGTGGAAGACCAAGAGCACCGCCGAGGGACCCCAGAAAAGGAGTATCAAGGCTGCTCTGTGCAAAACCCTTGCACAGAGCAGGCAAATATGACATGTTTGTTATTTATCCACTTGCACTTTAAGTGGTTGTTAACGCGTGACAACCACTTTAACCTACAGGTAAGCCTAGAATGAGGCTAACCTGTAGGTGCCCTGCATATCTCCCAAACCTGCACGGTTTAGGAGATATACAGTGTACTAGATGTGCCAAGGTCATTTCAGCACATGCGCAGTGAAGAAACTGCCTCCGGAAGGAAGAGGGGCTGAAGATGGATGATCCCTGCTGTGGGGACATCGCTGAACGTCGCAGGCTTCGTTTGTAGGTAAGTGACACATAATGGGCTACTATGCAATGCATTGTAGCCTATTATGTTTCTACTTTGCAGGGGGATAGTGAGGAAATAAACCCCATCAGTGTTTACTTCCTCTATAAACCCCCTTCCTGCCCAGACCAATTTTCAGCTTTCAGCACGGTCACTCTTTGAATGACAATTACACTGTCCTGCTACACTGTACCCAAATTAAATTTTTAACTTTTTTTTTACACAAATAGAGCTTTCTTTTGGTGGTATTTAATCACTGCTGGGTTTTTTATTTTTTGCTAAAAAAAAAAAAAAAACAAAGCGTAAATTTTGAAAAAGGAAAACCGCTTCATAGGTTGTTTTTGAAAACAGGTAATTTTTCTCCTTCATTTATGTGCACTGATAAAGTGGCACTGATAGGCAACACTGGTTGGCAGCACTACTGATGGGCACTAATAGGTGGGCACTGGTAGGTGGCATTGGTGGGCACTGGTAGGTGGCACTGATGTGCACCTGTAGGTGGCACTAGTGGGCACCGCATTAACAGCAGTGCCTCTTCGTTTGCGGGACCGATGTCCCTCTGCCGGAAGCTGTTGCATGGCTTTTTTTTTCCCTTGCTGTCGGCGTGAGGGGAAAAAAAAAAGCAGATTACCGATCTTTTGTTTACATCCTGTGATCAGCTGTCATTGGTTGACAGCTGATCATGTGGTAAGGGGCAATTAAGGCCCGCGCTGTAGCCGTGATTTGGCCATAGCACAGGTGGGAGGTGGTTAAAAAAAAAGGAACCTTTACAATCATTTTATGTTTGAGAGAGGCTGGATTAAGTGTTCACCCAAAGCGGAGATCCACTAGTTTTTGTGTTTATTAAAAGTCAGCAGCTACAAAGAGTGTAGCTGCTGTCTTTTTTTTTTTTTTTAATAAACACACACCTGTCCCACAATCCAGCGATGTGGCTGCCCAAGCCCTCGGCTCTCTCCCCCACCTCCCTCCGGTGCTGGCATCACAAGTGTGGGCACCAAGCTTGCGGGCTTCACAGCCAGGTGCACACTGCACATGCGCAGTCGCGCTGCGCCTCCGCAATGGCAATCTTCTGGAACTTGTGCCGTGTTCCAGAAGATTGCAGGGAGAGGAGAACTTCCACTCGAGTCGCCTAGGTGGCCAAGCGGAAGTGGAAGCTGGGTACCTGTCAAAACTAGGTACCCACTCCCCTCCAAAAATGAATGCATGTTATTTTTGTAGACCTCCAAAAGACCTGAGACTCAAAGCTCTCACGATTTATGTTTTCTTAATAATTCCCTTCATGCTGCCTCTGGCATCAATATAAAAGGTTATGTAGGGAGAGGCAGAAGAGCTGACACAGAATAGACAGTTATACGCTACCTCAGAGGAGAGACCTCCTACCTTAAAGCCTCAGGAACATTGGACCTTTTTAATGCTGCTCATATCGGCATCTGACGTGTTTTTTTATTTTATTTTTTTTCCTGCTTCTAAGTGCCCCTGCATGTTGGCCTATATGACCATGCACACATAGGCGTTTACAGGCAGGAAAAAAAAAAACTGCCAGCCTTTCCAGGAGCAACTGCGTTTTGGCAAAAAAAATGCTTGATGTTTATAAATGAGTATTAACATTCAGCATGTTTAGCACTTGAGCGTTTTTAATTTATTTAAATTTCAATAAATTATCATTCAATGAAATGAATTGACACCCAAGCACTTGACATACTTACTCATGTTTACAAGTGTCTAGCGTTTTTTTTTTTTTTTCTGCAAAAACACCACTGCCAGGGGGAGAGGCATCTAGGAAAGATGGCCAAAGCGTCCAGTGTGCCTGAGAACTAATGGATACCATTTTGATCCTTATTGTTGAGGTGCGTCTATGCGTTGGTATAGAGCAGTGGTTCTCAACTCCTGTCCTCAGGACCTACCAACAGGCCAGATTTTCAGTATTACCTTGGGGAGATGCAGACCAGAATACTGCAATCACTGAGCAGCAAATGATATCACCTGTGATGCATTTCAGTTATCCTGCAAACCTGGCCTGTTAGTGGGTCCCGAGGACCGGAGTTGAGAACCACTGGTATAGAGGTTACCTGGTTAGACCACCCCAAGGTCTCTAGGGTGGTATTTTCTGTTCACTTGCTCTTAGAGCCAGTGTTATACTGTATAGTGATTTGCCACACCCTAAAAAGTTTTTCGTCAGCTGCATATTTCCAGTGACAAAAACTAAACACATTTTTGTCAATTGGTAAACTATGATGAAAATAAATTCCACTTTCGTCAACGAACGAAAATGTGATCGAGGGACCTGTGTGAACTTCTAGTTTCCTTAGCGTTCCCCCTGTAAGTGCTTGCCCTTACCCTGCTGGGCTTGTCTTCGACGCTGGAACGATCGGGTCAGGTAGGTAAAAGGGGGGCTGCTGCAGTACAGGGGTTTTTTACCTTAATGCATAGAATCTATTAAGGTGAAAAACCTTGAGGCTTTACAACCCCTTTAATACCATACGTAATATTTTTTTTTTTTACTCCAAGAGTATATGATGAGCTTGCAAATTCTAGAGCAATGTTTAAATCATGCATTACAACTTAACGAGAGACATTAAATTTTAGTTGACTAAAATGCATTGCATATTTTAGTTGACTAAATGCGACTAACACAATTGCAGGTCTCTAAAACTAAAATGACATTTTAGTCAAGACTATAACTAAAACTAAATCAAAATTTGATGCCAGAGTTAACACTGCCTTGATGCAACAAATTGGCTGAGTAGTATTGGATATTCAAACATCTCCAGGCACCTGGCAGCCTCCCTATAGTTCCTTCCTGCTGCACATCCTGTTTCTTGCCCGCAGGCTTTAACGGTGTGGTTGTTAAAGCCCAGGTTCTGAGATACACGGGCCTTTCAGTTTCAGCCATCCCTACTTTTTTAAAATCTAGGAAGTCAACTTCTCATAAAGTCTACCACTGCACCTTGTCTTCATGTGGTACAAGGCTGGGGCATTTCATCCTAGGAATTAATCTATGTGAAGCATCCTTTGCTTTATTCAGTCTTGGTCTATACCTGTATCCAGCCTTGAGTTCCACCAAGAGACAAATAGCCCTGGCCTTTGTTTCACAGACCATTGGCCTCTTATTCTTTGGTTACAGTTTTTGTCCAGAGTGTTGTGCATATTAGGGATTCTATTCCAGTGTTTTTCAACCTTTTTCCTTTCAAGGCACCCTTTTAAAATATACACAATTTCGAGGCACCCCTAATAGTTTACATATTGCAGCAATACCCACACACGCAGGACATCCGACATTAGAGTTGATTTATTCTTGCAAAGCAAATACATGTTTGCATACTGTTACTAACTAGTATTCCAACATTTGGCCTTCATTTTCTGTCCACTTGGTTTTGTGTAACAAAAAGGCAAGTTTGATCCACCCTCCGGCTTGTTTTGGCTAATTTTTAGGTATTTTGTCAAGGCACCTCTGAAGAACCTAGAAGGCACCCCAGTTGGAAAAGGTTGTTCTGTCTGATCGGACTTGCAAGGTGACTTTACTCATTGCTATCACCCCTGCGAGACAGCTCTCTGCGTTAGTGGCCACATCCCTGAAAGTTTTCAGTTATGCCAGGTTGGTGGCCTATAAATCTGATGGACCAATAAGGAGACAGGTAAGGGTATGGCTAAGTGGTGAGTTTCATGTTTGCATAATAGAGCAGCCCCGGCTGTTGAGATTTTTTAGTGAAAAAGCTGAACCTGCCTCCATTGCACAGTGCCCAGTTTAGAATGGGGTAAACAGAGCAGATTCTGAATGTAGCACATCAGCGAAGGTCCTTGTTACCTGCAAGTGTTCTAAATGGGGGTTTGTTAGAAACTGGCACAGAAATTTCCTGTTCATTTAACTAGATAGTCTTGCGAACCTGGAAGCAAGACAGGTGAAGATGGAAGCTGTCTCCAGCGATGAGATCACATCGCTGGAAGGTTTAATTTTGATGCATACTAGCACATTATGCCTTTGCCTTGCAGCTAAAAAAAAAAAAAAAATTGCAGCGGTTTACAACCCAGTATGCAGCTCCGATTTGTGAAATCATCTAAAGAAGGTTTTCGACTACTTGCTTTTTTTTTTTTTTTTTGCAGCTACTTTATTGTTCCCATGAAGGCATCAGTGAGGAAGCCCCAGCTGCACCGATGCCCCTGGGAAGGTATTGGCACTAGTGCCTTCAGGTAGATCCTGTATACAAGCTGTGATATTTTGTAGAATTCTCATTCTGCACAGGTGCTGTATGGCATTAAACTTCTTTGCCGTAAAAAAAAAAAAAACTTTTTATGAGACCTCATGGGAATTTTTTTTTTTAAATTAATGTACTATAATGATATAATGTACGTTGGAGCGGGGGATTCGTCACTTTCTGGTCCCATGTGACTATCCAGTTGACCCAGCATTGAGAGCGAGGCGTGGATCGCCCGCCGGCGTCTAATTGACCGGCCCATCTGCACATGTATTTCTCCAGTGACAGGATACAGGCACTGTTACATGTGAATGCAAACTTGTTTTTATTATTTTAAACGATTAATAAATCTACTACACTATGAGCTACTACTTTAATGTCTCCTGCAGAGTTTACTTGTACACCATAATCTGACCTGAGGGGTTTTTGGAATGGCAAGGTGCTACTGAGGAACAAATTGGGTTTACATCCTGTAATTTAAGGGGTCAAACACCTCTGGTCCCTTCCCAGAAGAGTTGAAGCTGTTATAGCTGCAAAGGGTGGGCCAACTCAATATTGAATCCTATGGACTAAGACTGGGTTGCCATTAAATGGAAACAATGAGACAGATCTCTGCTCCAGGTGAGTATAATGATCCAGCAAAAAAGGAAGGCTGGGTACTAGCCCCGGCTTGCATCCATGAGCATGTACACAAGGGTTTTGAAAAAGCACACTGTGTGAAACGCATCACCCCCTTGGTCTGTTGTCAGTCCTGGTGGCAGTTTTTCAATAAACTTGTTGGATGGACCTAGGTGTGCAGCCATCCCTTTCCTTGCCTACATGCCATTAACCACTTCAGCCCCGGGAAGGATTTACCTCCTTCCTGACCAGAGCACTTTTTGCGATACGGCACTGCATTGCTTTAACTGACAATTGTGCGGTCGTATGACGTCGTACCTAAACAAAATTGATGTCCTTTTTTTCCCCACAATTACAGCTTTCGTTGGTGGTCACCTCTAATACATATCCAAAAAACAAATTTATTCATCAGTTTAGGTATATATAATATATAATATACTTTCTCATATTTTTGGTAAAAAAAAAAAACGCAATAAGCGTATATTTGGTTTTCACAAAAGTTGCTGCGTTTACAGATAATTTATGGGGTTTTTATTTTTTTTTACTAGTAATGGCGGCGATCTGCGATTTTTAGTGGGACTGCGACATTGCGGCGGACAGATCAGACACTTTTTGGGACCATTGGCATTTATACAGCGATCAGTGCTATGAAAATGCACTGATTACTGTGTAAATGTCACTGGCAGGGAAGGGGTTAACACTAGGGGCGATCAAAGGGTTGTGTTCCCTGGGATGTGTTACGATCTGTGTGGGGGCTGGGCTGACTGCGGGAGAAGAGGAATCGCTGCTTCCATATACAGGGAACATTCGATCACTCTCCTCCCCTGTCAAAACGGGGATCCGCTTGTTTATATACACGGATCCCTGTTCTGTCACTGCCGGGGAGCGATCGCGTGTGGCCGGTGGAAATTGAGTCACTGGCTCCCCCGCTAGCGTGTGAGCGTGCCTCCAGCGGCGCGTGCGCGCCCACAATACTTGCTCCTGCGGCTGCCGTCAGCTGACGGCAGTTCATGCAGGAGAGCCATGTTGCCGCCGTCAATCCACAGTGGGCGGTTGGCAACTGGTTAAATGGATTGGGATGCCATTAAAGTTCATGTGCATGTAAAGACAGATGTCCCAATACTTTTTTGGTAATATAGTGTACACCACAGTACTGATTGCTTTATATAATAGACATGAAGAAGAGGATTGTTTTGACAAAAACGATCAGGGGTTTGCCCATGCATCTGGCACACACGCCATTTGTATCTGACTGCAAGCATTAAAATGGACTGCGTTTGCTTGAAAGGTCAGAAGTTTGTGGACTTATTGGAGCCTAGCACTGAACTGATGAGTAGTGATTGATTACATTGGCTGTTGCATTCCTTGAAAAGTGTGTCTATTTGCTGGAGATGACCTTGTACTTAGGAAAGGATGAACTGCACTTAGAGCAAATCTGCAGATTGCACATTAGTTACTTATATTGCACTGACAATTTTCACAGCACTCGGGGGAGAGCTGGCAGCCTTAGGCCTGGGGGTCAAGTCCAGTAAAGTGGCTCATTGAACTACCGAATCAGCTCACCGTCCATGCCCACCTAGTTTTATAATTGATGTTATGAAGAAAGACAAATGGGATACAATGTGGTAACATAATGTAATGTTAATAGCAACAAAGGAGGTGCAGCCTGATCAGTGCCCATTAATGCAGCCTCATCAGTGCCCCACAGCCTCATCAGTGTCGCCTCACCAGTGCCCATCCAATGCAGCCTGCAATGCAGAAAGAGGAGAGCCGCCGGATTACAAAGAGTGGGGATCACCTGCTTACCTGGCGTGGACGATGTCATACAAAGTCCTGCCTCCTGGACCGGCTCCTATAATAGACTTCATCCATGGTAGGGTTTGCCCTGGGTGACCCCCTCTGCTTGCAGTTAGTTGGCGGCAATGCCCCTGGCCCCTACTTCCGCCACAAAAAGAAAATATTGTAAGTGGGCATCGGCCTCCAGCCATTTCAAATGTAAGTTGGGGTGGCCTGGGGGGCAATTGCCACCCTGCCCCCTGGCCCAGCCCTCCCCTGGCAGCACTTTACATATATATTGTATTTGCTCATCAGTCCCTCCCCTCAGCCTGGGTTCAGACATGCAATTCTGTGCTGTGCGATCTGAGCCCATCATTTTGTATGGCTCATACTGCACCGCATCCGCATGAAAAAAGTGCTGCCACCGTTTTTTTATTTATTGCCACACTAGAATTGGATTGCATGGGTGATCATACCCGTGAGATCCGATTCCAGCAAATGCACTGCGTTCTGTGATCTGCTTTTGGAGTGTGGTTAACTTTTAAATGACACCCACAGCAGATCGCATGAACACAGTGCGATTGCGATGCAGAAAACGCAGTGATTTCTGTGTGTTTTCTAACACAATTCTGCAGGCGTAAGGTTAGCGTGAAGGACAAGTATGGGCTTTAAAAATAAAACAAACACATACATCCCTGCTGTAGCAGCTGTGCTATGTCAGCTCTAAGACTTAGAAATGAGAGATCTCATGAACGCTGATCACTCAGTTCTCGGTCTGCTCCAAGCAGGGAATAGTGACTGTTAGTCACTGGAGTGCTGGGCAGGGTGACAGGGCAGGCACGGTGGGCTCCAGCTCTCAGCCCCATGCTGAAAGGCCAAGCCAGCTGTCAATCGGGCAATGGGCAAAATTATTGAGCTCCTTCCAGAGCCTGGTGTGACCCCACTATCAGCTGATTCTGAGTCACAGGAGCACAGAAGTAATTGTCCTCCAGTGACCCACAAGAGAAGTATGGCGAAAGAAGCTTTAGCCAAACTTCTCATAAGCTTAAAGCTGAACTTTAATCTCTAAATCAACATTGAATGTTTTAAACCTTACATTGCTAGCATCAGTAAATCAATAGCAAAGTATGTCACATTTACTTGTATTGGGTTGTTCCAAGAAAAGTAAAAGAGGGGAAATCTTCCAATAGGGACACTAGTTCTGGTTAACTGAGGGCCCCCAAGAAATTCCCTTAACTTGCAGGAATTTCCTCTCACTTCCTGTTTGGTTATGGGACAGGAAGTGAAGGGAAATCTCCCCAATGGGACACAGATGGCGAAACATTTTTTTGAAAGGGGGTATAACCCTCCCTTGCTCTATCCAAAATGAAAAAAAAAAATAGTTTGCCTATAGTTCTACTTTAATTTTTGAAAAGGACATTTTTCTGATCTTTTTAGCCAATCTACAGCTCTTAAAAAATGTATATTTTGTTAACATGTATGCAAATGTCTTCTGACCTTGCTACAAATGCAAATAAGTGTCTGCTAAATACAACTTTACACGCATCCTAGGGAAATTTAAAAAAATGTACATACTGTGACTGCCCAATTCAGGTAGGTGACCCAGCATTTTGCAAAGCAGAAGCAAACATTGAAATCTCTAATGTGGATGAAGTTGTCTTGGTTGGATTCACGCAAGAATCAAATATTTAATTTTCACTTAATGCGTATTTGCAGGCTTATGTATAACTTTTATTTGCCTTCTTAAAGCAAATATAAGCTAAAGAAAAAACAAAAGAAAAAGCCAGACAGGATTTTTATGACAGAAGAGATCCTATTGGTCTATGTCAATGTTTCTCAACCAGAGTTCCGTGGAACCATGGGCGTCCGCAGAACTTTTTCCAGGGGGGGGGGCATAATTTCAAGGTCATCCATGCTCTGCCCCTTTTTGACAATGTCATAATTACATTATCACGGTCAGAGACTGCAGACTTAGTACAGGAGATGGTCAGAGACTGCAGACATGATCCAGAAGATGGTCAGAGACTGCAGAAGTGATACAGGAGATGGTCAGAGACTGCAGACATGATACAGGAGACGGTCAGAAACTGCAGACATAGCACAGGAGACAGTCAGAGACTGCGGACATGGTACAGGAAACGGTCAGAGACTGCATACATGGCCCAAGAGACTGTCAGAAACTGCATACATGGCTCAAGAGGATAAGGACCTAGTGGGCAACCCCTGATCTGATGCCTGATTCCAGGGGGGGGGGGCAATTGCCCCTCCTTGCCCCTACCTGCGGATGCCCATGCGTGGAACCCTAGGGTTCCTCCAGAGGTTGCTAGGGGTTCCTTGAGCAATGGTCAATTTCTACCTCCCAGATAAATTTCCAATAACATCATTGATCTTTTTAGCTATCTGTAAGGTGTAATTCTTCCCAATGATCACAAGTGTAAGGAGCATTCTTCCCATTGACCATCACACTAATGAATCATGAGTTGTAGATTTTTAATTTTTAGCAGGGGTTCCCCGAGACCGCAGAATTATTTCAAGGGTTCCTGTGTTGAAAATGCTGAGAAAGGCTGCTCTATGATGTTATAAACTCTTGTCCCTGCCTGTCAGTGTTAATGTACACTAAGCCAAGCATGTGCAAGCATTAGGGCACCTTCTCTGTGCTGTGATGATGTGACTCTCGTGTGCATGCACATGAGTATAGTAACCTCATCGCGACCCTGCCAATCAAGTGTCTGAAACTCAGGAAGACTAGGGAGTTAATGGAATCGCTCGTACCAGCAGAGGGCGCTGACACTGAAGTGCTGGAAGAGATCATTAGACAGGCAAGTCTGCCATGGCATGCTAATATGTGGGGCATACTTGTATATTATGCCACAAAGCTCTCCAGGGCCATTTTCTCATTTTTGTAAGTGGAGGTTGAACTCTGCATTGACTAGCTTTACGTACTTTGTAATTTTCAGCAAGACCGTCAGGAATCGGTGGTCTGCAGAATTCTGACATTTGCCTCCTCTTTAAAGATCTGTCAGTATTTTTTTTTAAAGCTGAACAGTGCAATTACCTGAATTGCAAGCAAATAACACTCGCCCATCTGAACTCCCCTATGTAAGAAGGAATGTTGCTGATTGATCTTCAGCATCCAGCTCACTGCCAGTGCCAAGTACACGATATTACCAAAAGTATTGGGATGCCTTCCTTTACAGGTGCATGAACTTTGACACCCCAGTCTTAGTCCGTAGGATTCAATATTTAGTTGGCCCACCCTTTTGCAGCTATAACAGCTTCAACTCTTCTGGGAAGGCTGTCCACAAGGTTTAGGAGTGTTTATGGGAATGTTTGACCATTCTTCCAGAAGTGCATTTGTGAGGTCAGGTGATGTGGACGAGCAGGCCTGGCTCACAGTCTCCTCTTTAATTCATCCCAAAGGTGTTCTATCGGGTTGAGGTCAGGACTGTCAAATTCCTCCACCCCAAATTTGCTCATCCATGTCTTTATGGACCTTGTTTTGTGTACTGGTCCAAATCATTCAGTGGAGGGGGGATTATGGTGTGGGGATGTTTTTCAGGGGTTGGGCTTGGCCCCTTAGTTCCAGTGAAGGGTACTCCTTAAGGCATCAGCATACCAAGACATTTTTGACCATTTCTTGCTCCCAACTTTGTGGGAACAGTTTGGGGATGGCCCCTTCTTGTTCCTACATTACTGCGCACCAGTGCATGAACCAAGTCCCAAAAAGCAACCCCACACCATAATCGCCACCCCCACCCTTGATATGATCTTCTATCAGTGCACAAACCAAGGTCCATAAAGACATGGATGATCGAGTTTGGGGTGGAGGAACTTGACTGGTCTGCACAGAATCCTGACCTCAACCCTATAGAATACCTTTGGAATGAATTAGAGCAGAGACTGCAAGCCAGGCCTTCTCATCCACATCAGTGCCTGACCTCACAAATGTGCTTCTGGAAGAATGGTCAAACATTCCCATAGACACACTCCTAAACCTTGGGCACAGCTTTCCCAGAAGAGTTAAAGCTGTTATGGCTGCAAAGGGTGGGCCAACTCAATATTGAACCCTACGGACTAAGGCTGGGATGCCATTAAAGTTCATGTGCGTGTAAAGGCAGGTGCTCCAATACTTTTGGTAATATAGTGTATATTGGAGGCCTGATTGCTTGCTGCATACCGTGGTTTCATCCACCGCGATATGTGCTTCACTTAGACATAGGGGCCAATAGATGGAACCACAGAGCTGGATGCTGGCCAGAAGTATCAAATGGGAGGGCCCTTTCACATGGGCTTTCCATGTGTGGGTTCCTTTTTTGCTCAGTGGGGATCGCTCCGCTGATTCCCGCTGAGCTGACGGATGATAGATCTGTCTCCGCTCAAGATGGAACTGTCAGAGCGCCGCTCTCCTCTATGGAGATCGGCTGAAAATGGATCCGCCTGTCTGTTTTCATCCGATCCGCTCTGATTCTACAGACAGATGGAAAATAGAGTTTCCATCTGTCTGTATTTCATGGACAGGATCGGATCAGAGAGCGGTGGATGTCAGCAGACATGTCTTCGCTGACATCTGCCACTCCATAGGGCTGCATGGAGCGTCCGTTCAGGTCTGCCTGAAAAACGGACAGGCGGTTCTAAATGGAAAGCCTGTGTGAAAGGGCCCTATAAGATCTTTCTGCAAGATTATCTCAAAAACAGAGGAATTTGGAGGTACAGCAGTGGGATAGGTGACTATTAAGTGCTTGCTTTGTAGGGAATGCCACTATTAAAAAAAAAAAAAAAAAAAAACAGACACAATCTAACCATGTTATTATTGGTGTATTGTGAAACAAACTGGGGAAAAAACATCCATTGGGCACTGGGACTTACTTCACACATAGAAGTTAGAGGACAAACCGATTTGGAGAGCTCACTGGCTCAGATTAGACTGTTCGAAGCAAGTTAGCAGAAAAATCCTGAACCAATGGAAGAAGTGAAAGACCAAATGATAAGAGTCTAATATATTAATTTACTTAAAAAGACACAGGAAAGTCCTATTTCACTCCATTCAAATCTCTTGTTATAACTGAAGCTCTGATGAAGGGGGCAGCCTTCTGGCCTCTGAAACATGTTGGCTGGTTTTTAGTGTAAATTAATAAAATAATTTGGACTCCTTTATCATCTGGTCTGGTGCTCCTTCCATTGGTGCATGTGTTTTTTTTCTGGTATTGTAATAAAATGGCAGAGGGGGTGGATCAATTTTCAGGAGTATATGTATGTGAAGGGGATTTGTAGCAGGTAAAAAAAAGTTAAGGTGGAGACCTTGAAGTGTGATGGACCACCAATGATTGCCACCCTTTTCTTTTGTGGGGGGGGGGGGGAAGTTAAAGTGCCTTTGGCAGTGCCAAAGTGCCTATGATTG
>BLSH010005054.1:20607-32173 GCA_018402905.1 Glandirana rugosa
CTCATCTTACGATCCGATGACGACGGTAGTCCCTCCTCCTCCCTCGACCCGTGACACACAGACACCTACGTACGTCGAACCGTGTCAAGGTCCTGTCCTCGTGCGTTCGTACCCACAGAGGAATAGTGGGTCAGTCGATTCCCTCTGTGGGAGTTTGTTTCTCCCGTCATCGAAATTGTCGAGTCCTGTTCTATTCACCTATTCCTGATGTGTATTATCCACTCAAACCTTGAAGAGTAAATAAATACATTCTTTTTATGACCGACTGAATGTAAAATATACAAAAAAATGCTCTCGTAGCCGCTATGCGAACAGCAGCTATTTGAAGTAATATTAAACTATTTTTTGTTCTAATTTTAGAAGAGAAGTTCCAAACTCACCTATTATGTGTAGTCCTTATCCACTTATCTTGTCCTGAGCTGTTAAAGCTACTGCCCTCTTTGTTTGAGGGTGTCTCCCTTAGCTGACTGGGTGATAAGGAGACACCCATGCTTGCGTGCTCCTGTCCTGGAACTGTGCCAAGCTGCATGCATCCACAGACACACAGTGCCCAGCTCCCTCCTCCTCCCTGATGGCAGCAGTAGCCTAGCATTCTACTCCCTCAAAGTCCAATGTGGAGCAAAGAAGCTCGGGGACCATTGTTTGACGATCCTTAAGCCAGCAGAAATGATGAGGATTGCAGACAAGTGATTGGGGACGGGTGGGGGGATTCTCAACTACTAGGCTGTTTTTTATCGTAATGATGTGAATATACTAAGGTACAGAACATTAAGCCATACAGACTTTTATTATCCTCACTCTTGATGGCCTTTCACAATTCCAAGCTCTCAAAAGAATATACCATAATTTTTAACAAAGCAAACATATTATATTTAGGAACTACTGGATACAGGAACATGCCAGAAAACGAGCCACAGGGTGACCTAGAGAGACATTACATCTCCTCTTTTATGAGCCGGCCTATATCAAGAAACATGACTTTTAGCATGTACTACAGCCATTATAGATTGTGCACATTTCCTGACCAGAAGAAAACATGAATGGAAGTGGAAAAAAAAACAAGCTATCACGGACATAATTATGACATTTATATAGCAAGTAGAAACAAAATGACCAGGCTGGAAAATGAATGTCCTTTCTGTAGAAGACACCATGGGTGCTCAGAGGGTTCTGGAGCTAGATCTTAAAAGCTTAAAAGCAGGGGACTGGAGACACAAACTTAAAAAAGTTCTTCAGTCCTTTTTGAAAAATTTTTTTAAGTCAGCAGCTACACATACTGTAGCTGCTGACTTTAATAAATATACACTTACCTGTCCAGGGATCCAGCTCTATCCTCACCCAGGCCAGTTCTTCACCGGTCTTCAGGTCCCCAGCATGAGCATGCTAACTGTGGGAAGCTGGCTATGACTCCTTGCGGCTTCCCACTGCACATGCGCGAGCTGCACTGCGTAAATGGGCTTGCATCCTTCTGGGTCCAGGAGGTGACCCAGGAGGTTGTTGCAGACAGGGAGGGGAGAACTTCTGGTGGAATTGCCTAAGCAGGGGTCGGCAACCGTCAGTCGTGCAGGAACTTGGACAGGAACAAGGGCAGCATTTACTAGAATCGATCCCCCTGTATTTTTATTCCGCAGCAGCAGAAATCCGGCTCTTCCTCCTCTCCCTCCCGCCAGCATTCAGCTGCCATAGTAGGGAAATACAGGGGATCAGTTCCAGTAAATGCCACCCCCACCTGTCCGGGTCCCCTTTCTTTTTTTAATTCAATAGTTTTTATTGGTTTAATAGAAATAGTATGCAAGACATACAAATTATAGAAATGTACAGAACGTACATGTTACAGTCCTTGCAGATTAAAGCAACTTTAGTAATACAAACTGAGAAAGGTAAATTCCAGTGTCCTAACAGTTTTATTGATAGTGGATCCCAAGACGGGGAGGGTGAGCTTAAATCTTTCAGCGCTTGTGTTCTGTAGGCATCTCCATGTATTGTTGTGGGGATGAGAGGACCTTGTCACCGAATGACACCCCTGACGGGAACTAGCTGTGTCTCAAGGTGAGGGACAGCCCATCCCCATGAACCATAGAAGTGTGGCAGGATGGGGTTACAGATCTAGGCTGATACCAACCCATCTTGGGTGTGTTTTATTTGATTTGATTTGGGGGCCATTGTGCATTATCACCCATTTATCTTTATTTACAGTATCTGTTTAAATATTATTGTGTTTGGTAAACTCGTTTCCTTCCTTTATGAGTTTTATCTGTTATTCAGGATTTGTGAGTTGTTCGGGGTAGGCGTGGTTGGTTCTAATAAGATCTTGATGTAGGACACCCCAGATCTAGCATGACACTAACATGGCAGAAGAATCATGGTCTGCTAGTTTGTGGGTTGGGCTATGCTTATCGGGTTAGTTTCCTTTAGGGGGCAGTCGGTAGTGATTGCTTTAAAGGGCATAGTGTAGTTTGTGTTGTCAGGTAAGTCCCTCTTAAATGTATAGACAGAAACGGAGGTTATCCTTAAAGACCAGCTACCTGTGTGCCGTCATCCTTGTTTAAATGCAAATACCAAATAGCAACCCTCTGGGGTGGGACTTTTTGGGGGCACAAAGCAAACAATTATTTATATAAAAGGTAAATTTTATTTATACAAAAATTGATTTAAGAGGAACAAAATATGCCCATTGTCAACATTCAAATATGTGATGATACATTTGACATAAATCATGTACACAACCTAATGCATTTCGGTACTAAAGACCTTCATCAGAGGTGCTAGTTTGTACATTTAGGTCAAAATTAGTTGATTCTGAAAAATAAAGAGAAGCATGTGAGATTTTAGGTCCACCAGGCAAGCTGGTGCCCTGAGCCTTTTATACAATGTATGAAAAAGGTCACTTACCAAGGCATGCTTGCATTCCACTGGGGGCAAGCTGCGTCGGCGACCACGTGACCCACGGCATCACTTCCGGTTTGGCTTCTGACACCACTGGTCACCTGGTCGGGAGCTCCAATCAGGAAGCGCCCAGAGATATATAAATACTTGTTTGCTTTGTGCCCCCAAAAAGTCCCACCCCAGAGGGTTGCTGTTTGGTATTTGTTCATAAATGTATAGGGGTTATGACCCGAGAGGGGGCGAGTATGGTCTAAGTGTTTGCATGTGAGAAACTCCTTTAGAGATCCATTGCTTGGGTGAATTGGTCAGAGTAACAGAAAATAATCCAGGGGGTCCATTGCGTATGTAACCTTTAGCTGCATCATTGGCTATGGCTGTTAATTCTTCCAAATTGTAGATGGTTTCTGTTTCTCTGAGCCATTCTGCAGTTGTCTGAGTGCAGCAGGATGGTGTGAGTTCTATATTGGTTTCTGTGATGTGCTTTATTGTGTCCTTCACTTTGTCCCAGAATGGGGTTATGGCTTCACAATCCCACCAAATATGTAGCAATGAGCCCTTATCCCCTCCACAGTACCAACACGTGTCTGAGGACAGGGGGTACCACTTTTTCAGTTTGGTGGGAGTTGCGTACCAATGAGTCAATAGTTTGTAGGACATCTCTTGTGTTTTGGCACTGATTGAGCATTTATGAGCGAAAATATTTGCCCTTGACCATTGCTCTTCTGTAAAGCTTGTTTGTAGGGAATGTTCTTTGTGTGTTAGAGGTATCTGGGGTATTAGCATCTAGTAACAAGGAATAGATCAGGGAGGTTTTCATATGGGGTTAGAGGTCTATGAAGGTCAAGTTTGTCTAATGTGGTGAGATAGTTGTGAATCTGTCAATATGTCCAAAAGGGCAGTGGAGAGTTAGGGTCAAGCCGTGTATTGATGGTTTCGTAAGAGCTGATTTTGTTGTTGTTAATGCAATGTAGTGATAGGTGTGGTGTCTTTTCGTCTTTTGGCGGAATCCTACCTCTGTCTAGGCCTGGTGTAAATTTAGGGTTTGATTCAACCCGTGTTAGTGGTCCCGGACTGGAAGAGAGTTTCAGATCTTTGTTTACTGCATGGAAAGCATCCAATGTTGGCCCGGTTATGGGATTCAATTTAATGTTGATTGGTAGTTTTTTAAATTGCGTCCAAGGGAGGAATCTCAAGGGCAATGACAAGACATTGTTTTCTAACCTAACCCAATCTTTGTTGTCCCTGTGGCAGCTCCAGTCCACTATCCTCACAAGGTGGGCAGCCAAGTAATAGAGTGTGAAGTTAGGGAGACCAATACCCCCTTTAGCTTTAGATCTGGATAGGGTCTCAAGACTGATTCTTGGTTTGCGACCCACCCAAAGAAAAGTTTGTATGACATTGGATAATAGTTTGAAAAAGCTTGGAGGTATTTTGACGGGGAGTGTATGAAAAAAGTACAGTATTTTGGGTAGTGTATTCATTTTTATAATTGCTACCCACCCAAATCAGGAGAATGGCTGCAGCTGCCAATTCTTTAGATCCGTTTGTATTTCTGCCAACAGGGGTTTAAAGTTGATAGTGTAAATATTCGCAATTGTGGGAGTAAGCCAGATACCCAGATATTTTAGAGCTGTCACTTGCCATTTAAATGTGCATGCAGAGCGGGCCTTTGCTAAGGATGACATGGAGAGTGTCAAATTGAATGCCTCTGATTTGCTGTAGTTGACAGCAAAGTTTGATACGTAACCGTATATTTGGAAGGCCTTAACTAAATTTGGGGTAGAGATGTGTGGTTTAGTTAGAAAAAACAGAAGGTCGCCCGCATAAGCTGTGATTTTATATGTGGTAGCCTGTATTTTGAAGCCTTCTATGTCTTGATTTTGCTTAACCATTCTTATGAAAGGTTCCAGAATAAGTATGAAGAGCAGGGGTGAGAGAGGGCACCCCTGTCTTGTGCCATTTTTAATATGAACCGTATCTGATAGGGTCCCGTTAACCATGATCTTTGCCTGTGGTTTTTGGTATAAGCACGATATCCAAGATATCATATGGGGCTTCATACCTATATGTTTGCATGTTTCTAAGAGATAGTCCCATGCGACCCGATCAAAGGCCTTCTCAGCGTCCGTGGACAGGAGAAGGCCCTCAATCTTCTCCTTGTGGGCTCCGAGAATCAAGTTGAGCGATTTTGTGACATTATCTCGAGTTTCCCGTCCCAGCATGAACTCCACTTGTTCAGGGCCAATAAGTTTTTCTAGAAGGCCTCTGAGGCGTGATACTATGATTTTTGCTAGAATTCTAGTCGATATTTAGGAGAGAAAGTTCGAGCATTCTGAGTGGTCTTTGCCTGGCTTTGGGATTAAGGCAACACGGACCAAGGTAAAGGTGTCAGGGACAATTTGTGGCTGTTAGGTGATTAAAGGTTTGCAATAGGGGCGTTTTTAACAAGTCTGTGAATGATTTGTAATAGTGTGCTGTAAAGACATCAGGGCCGGGGCTCTTCCCTGGTTTTAAATTGCTTGACAGCTAATGTTAATTCGTCTTCAGTAATGGGCTCTTCTAATGCATCTGCTTCCTCGGTGGATATGGTGGGCATGCCGCTGTCTTGTAGGTATTTTATTAAGAATTTGAATTCTCCCTTCTCCCGTCTCTGGGGGTTTGGAAGGATTTTGGATATTGTATAGTTTGGTGTAATAGGATTGAAATGCTAAAGCGATTTGATCGTTTTTATGTACTAGTTTGCCATTTGCATTTCTGACCGATGTGATGCTGGAGGAATGTTGTGACGCTTTCAGCACCCTTGCTAGAAACTTGCCACACTTGTCCCTGTGTTCTTAGTAGAATCCCTTTCTGAGGAACAAAATTAGTTTTGCTTTTAGATTGAGTATCGGGTTTAATTGTTCCCTCGTGTCTGTAAGTTTAGCAGCTACTTTTTCCGCTTGAGACCTTTTGTGTTGGGTTTCAAGAGTGGCAATTTTCCGGGTCAGGGATTCGATCAGTTTGTTGTTTTGTTTTTCTTGTGAACCCCTAGTCTTATAAGTACACCCTGAATGACACTCTTGTGTGCCTCCCAAATGGTAATTGGGGATAGGTCATCAGAGGTGTTCAGGTCAAAGTAGGATTCGTTGAGTAGGTCCGTCAGTAGTGTAGGATTAAGGCGCTAGTTACACGGTTTGGGTATTTGTTTCAGGATATCTAATGTAATGGCTATGGGGGAATGGTCAGAAAATGACTGGAGTCCTATCTCCGCTGATTGTAGTAGGGGAAGGTCTCTTTGTGTTATAAATATGTAATCAATCCTTGAGTGTTTCTTGTGTATATTGGAATGTAAAATCTTTCCCGGTTGAGTGTACTAATCTCCACGAATCTACCAGTGCGAGGGAGTTCAGTTGGGTTTCGACACCTTTCAATATTGTGTACATTATACTAGATTATATTATACTAGATTATATTATATACTAGGTATCTTGTAGTGGGTTTATAAGGACGTTGAAGTCTCCGCCAAGGATGATACAACACATACAGATACTGATACAACACTCCTCTATTAGGTGCCTGCAGAATGTAAGGTGTCCTGTATTTGGAAAATAAACGTTGACTAGTGTCAGTGTTTTATTGTGCCAAGTTTTGGTCAGGAATAGGAATCTCCCCTGGGGATACTGTAGTTGTTGAGACAGTGTAATGTCCGCATGTTTGTGTATCAGTGTGGATACGCCTTTAGATTTCTGTAGAGGGCTTGGGGCATGATATACCTGTGGGTAGTTTCTGTCCTGCAGTTTGGGGATTGAGCCAGTCCTAAAAATGTGTTTCCTGGAGGAATATGAATGTTGATTTTACTTTTTTAAGTTCACTTAGTAATAAAGTTCTTTTTTCTGGGGTGTAAAGACCTTTCACGTTGTGTGATATCAGGGGGGTGGGTCGAGCTCCCAATGAGGAGTATGCCATTTTGTGTGCGGAGTGGGAATGTTATCTGGGTATTGGTGTTGCTTTTTGGTGGTTAGACAGTGAAGTGGAGGACTAATGTGTCTTCTATGCTTGTTTAATATATCCAATGTGTTCAGGTATAGGTCTATAGGTTGGGCCCTACAACTTATACCAAGGAAGTAGAGTCAGTCTTGCCAGTCGTGTACCCCACCAGCGACTGGCAAGAACCAGCTTGTCAGACGTGGTGTGCGGAAAAACTGCGCGACCTAAGGCCAGGGGGGTGTTAGTGGCACACAGCGTGAAAAGAAAGATATATTAAGTATAAATTATGACAATTAGGGGCTGTGCCTAGACACACGAAGAAGATTTTGTGTCACTCGTGGGGTGTGGCCCGCTGAGCTATGAGGTGATATAATTATTGTCTGAGGAAGTGCTAAGAAATCAAGTGTTTTGCATGGGGGTGCTGAATGTAGCTTCTGTGCGTGTTGCTGTTTAAGACTGCGTCCCGATCATGGAGAAATAAAGACTCTTTTCTAGAGTCAACGTGGGGTGTGTTGGGTAAGAAGATGAGATTAGAGGATTGTAAATCTCAAATTTACCAGTATGTAGAGGTGTCTGTTAAAATTTAGTCATGGGCAGATAAGCAATAGGATTATCAAATGAACAATAACAAAACATAGATCATTCTGGCATAACAAGTTTACCTAATATGATCATGAAACATCTTAAATTTCTAGAAGACATTGCTGTTACCTTTAGACTGCTCCTTGTCACAACAAAAAACATGGTAGTAACATTAAACATGTCCCAACTCTACTTGTGGTGAAGGGCTGTGTGCTCAGATCAGCATAACTGTGAACCGCCTCTCCTATTATGGAGCGGGAGGGGGGTAATCCTATGAGAACAAGGTATAAGATAAATGCCCGCTTTTAGTTGGCATGCAGTAACAGAGGCATAGGCCTCAAAAAAAAAAAATGACAATCATGGGGTGTCATGTGGAGGGTTTGTTGGTGATAAGGCTGGGTGGATGTGATGTGAATGGCCGTGCTAAGGTTGTGGAGCCTCAGAGGCGTCTGGCTCTGGTTGGTTCCTGTTTAATGCGAGATGTAATAGCGTTCAATTAGTTTGTGAGTGTCGTCATGAGGCCATGCACATATAGGGGTATATTTCAGCCTTCTACTTCTTATTTGTTCTGAGAATCACCGGTTCTAATCCACAGGTACATTCAGACCCTTAGCGACGTTTGAGGTGTGTGTGTACGCGGAAACATCATTATGAGTCTAATGTAGACAGAATGGCCTTTACAGGGGTACGGGGCCGGGTTAGTGGCTTTGAACGTTCAGTATTCCCTTCTGCTAGCGCAGAACAACTATGGGGAACAGTAACAAGGAGGTAATGATCTACTTGAAGGTGTAGTCTTCAGTATCCGATTCAGTGGTCCCTGCGTGTCTGTGGTGCTTTGGTTGGGCTGCTTACGTGCATCCGGCCTTGCATGGGAGCTAGTGGCCCTTCATCTGAATCTGATCGCTGTCTTCTGTTGCAGTATTCACTTGTGTCCATTGTTTCCATCCTGGGTCTGGGGAGCTTGAATGAAGCTGGACAAAATTCCGCATACCAGTCTGGTAGTTCCATCATAGGGATATCCAGTGCATCACAGAAGCTCCTGATGTCTTCTGGGACTTTCAGGAGTGCGGTGCGACCTTGTGTGGTTGCTGAAAGGCAAAATGGAAATTTCCACTTGTAGTGGATCCCACGTGTGCGAAGTACTTCAAGAAGGGGACAGAGCTCTCTATGTCTCTGCAAAGTGATGTATGAGAGATCTTAAAAGATGTTAATGGTTGAACCATTAAAGGAGAGTTGGGTTCTGTTTCGAGCCTTCTGTAGGATTTCTTCTTTTAGCTGAAATTCTATGATATGGCAGACAACATCCCTAGGCGGGTCAGTGTCTCTTCCTCGAGGCCGCAAGGTGCAGTGTATGCGCTCCATGCCGATTAAGGTAGCAAGAGACCTATCTAGCAGGTTGTTAAAGCTGGAGGTTACTGTGGGCTGTAGTTGATCAACTTCGATCACCTCTGGGAGCCCTCTGAGCCTTATATTATGGCGCCTGCCTCGGTTGTTGAGGTCCTCTAGGTGGCTGTTCAGGTCTCTCATCTGCAAGGTATGAGTGTCCAGAGTAAGATGGACATGTCTGATTGTAGTGGTGTGAAGAGCCGTTACGTTTTCCACCTCCTGGACCCTGCCCACGATTGCTTGGATATCCAGTCTGAGCCCTGAGATGGCGGCGGTCAGAGTCTCTTTTATGTCGGCAGCTACGGACTACAGATTGATCTGGCTAGGTTGTTGTTGGTGCTGGGGAGTAAGAATGATACCCCCTGGGGCTGATGTCTCCCCTGCTGTTAAGCCATATGAGTTAGTGAGGCCGTGAGAGGGCGCCATGTTGTCTACCTGCGTACACAGCATGGCAAGAAATTGCTGGCTAAGTCCGTCGGTCTGGCTGCGGGGGGGGGGGGGGGGGGAAGCGAGGAGAGCGGGATCTGGTGGCGGAAAAGTCTCAGGAGGCCGCCCCCATGCTGGGCGATCGGTTGCCGGTGATATTACCTCCGTTGTAGGCAGTGGAGGCTCACGGTCAGCGGGAGCACTCGGCTCAGGTATCCGGGCCGCGCCTGAAAAGTGGTAGATTAGATTGCTTCTGTTTGCTATTGCAAGTTCGGGCAACCCTCCATGGAGAGGTTTGTGTTAGTGTGCAGTCATCCACCCTGTTCACAGGTTTCCCCTTTTGAATAAAGATCTCTTATGTATTTAAGCTGGAGTGATATGTTTCTGCTGCTTTGCTAGGTGGACTTTGGGCTAAGCTGGGTGCACTAAGATGGCCACCGGTACCAGAGTTTATAGTTCCCAGTCAGATATCCGAGCCCCCCAGCAAGTCTATTTTGCTCCTAGGCTCCCCTAGAGATGGGTGTTACTTGTATGGACACCGCACCTGCACTCCAGGTCCCTGGGCACTTTGTAATAGAGGGCGCGGCCTTTTAAAATGGCGGCCGCGCTAGGCCTCAGTAGGCTGCAGTTCAGTCCCCGGGCTAAATTGCAAGTAACGGTCCGAAATTGCTAGGGGAGTAACCAGTCATGATGGGGGGCCCTGAAGAGTACCTCTCAAGGTGGATGTCACGTGGATGGCTTAGAGGAACAGAGGAAATTAGTCTGAGAGGCCTGGTCCGAATAGGCCTCTCAAAGCCTCGGCCTAAATTTGCTCTTGAGCGGGCGTTCGCGCCACTCGATATTTAGCGCGGGGTACAGCTGATGGTATAGGGAGATGACCCGCAGGGATATTGTTGCTCACCCGAATCTCAGGAGTGAGGATTCCCCTGGATAGTGTGATGAGCATGCAGAGTTTCTCAGCTGCACGTCCTCCCTCGCTCGCGTCAGGCCCAGGTTCCCCTTTCTATTGCTGCCTGGGCCCCCTGTGTGCTCCCCTGGTCTCTCCTTCTCGCAGCGCTGCCTCCCCTCTCCCCCCCCCCCCCCCCCCCCCCCTGCGGGGGAGATTCAGGGTGGAGTGCAAGGGAAGGAGCCCGTAAATATGTAATTTACTGGCCCCTTACTTTTCTGAAGTGAGTAATTGGTGCCGATCATTCGCCATGTTCATTCATAACTGAAGCATAATCAACTGTGTTTACTATGCGTCAGTTTGTGAATGAACAGTTTGTGTTTTTCTTTTTCTTTTATTTCTCCCTTTTACTGGTTGAACTAGATGAACTTGTGTCTTTTTTCAACTAGACTAACTATGTAACAGGGAACTTTTGCAGAGCTTTTCCTGTCCATTCATTCAGTGCAGCTGAGGCTGCAAAGATGGAGATTGAGGACTGTGTCCTCAATCTCATTTCTCTGTCAAAAAACTGAGACATCAGGGGTCTTATAGATCTCTTATATTTCATCAAACCCCCTCAACATAAAAAATTACAGGCGCAATCCACTGCCCTGCTAACACTGTCGACACACTGTCCTACTGACACCATCATCTGCTCTACTGACTGACACCATCCACTGTCCTATTGACACAGTCCACTGTCCTACCGACACTGTCCCCTGCTCTAATGACTGACACCATCCACTGCCCTACCGACACTGCCCCCTGCTTTAATGATTGACACCGTTCACTTCCCTACTGCCTCTGTCCACACACTGTCCTACTGACACTGTCCACTACTCTACTGACCGACTACATCCACTGTCCTACTGACACGGTCATCTGTCCTACTGACAATGTTCACACACTGTCCATTGCTTGAACCACACTATCCTTTTTCTTACGGACACCATCCACAGCCTTACTGACACCATCCACTGCCCTACTGACACCATCCCCTGCCCCACTGACACCATCCACTGCCCTAACGGCACTGTCCATTGCTTTACCAACACCATCCTTTGCCTTAATGACACCATCCTTTGCCCTACTGACACCATCCACAGCCCTACTGACACCATCCACTGCCCTACTGACACCATCCACTGCCCTACTGACACCGTTCACTGCCCCACTGACACCATCCACTGCCCCACTGACACTGTCCACCCATCATCCACTGCCCTAACGACACTGTCTACTGTTCTACTCACTGACACTGTTCACTTTTAATGTAGGCTAAATTTATATTTTTACAGTGACATTTATGTTATTACATTTTGCTAAGTTTTCCTTACTATTTAGTCAGGACTTCGTTTTTTTTTTTTTTTAAATGGGGCGGGGGGGGGGGGGGGG